>JAUIMM010000065.1:37062500-37260000 GCA_031769625.1 Taudactylus pleione
ATGTCATCGGGCTGGCCTGTCCAGAGGCAGATGTTGTGGCCTCTGGACTAGGCACAGGGCTAGGCACATTTGGAGGATTGGCTGATGTTGTGCCAGAGGTGGAGGATCCTGATGTTTCGGCAGGAAGGGAGGTCGGCTCCACCATGTGCTGGCGAATGAGCTGCTCCAGGGCAGTGGCGATGCGGATGTTGGCCCTGGTATTTTCTGCCAGGGCCTGACCAATGGTCATGTTGGCTGCAGCATTTTGCTCCAGGGCCTCAGCCACCCGTACCAGACTGGCGTCCATCCTCTGCAGACTCTCCGTATGGAAATCCGATTTAAAATTGAGTTCTGTGAGGAGGGACACTGCCTGTGAGGGGGATTGCCCAGGACTGGCTTCTGCAGGGTCTTCAGCCGGATGAACTGGTTCCTCCCCTGCAGAGCCAGCAGAAATTCTGCGGCCAAGGCTCCCCTCTGGAGTAGACTCATCCGCCTGTGTCTCTGTTGGAAAAATGAGAAAAGACTCACATTAGAATCTACATATTGGCACAATAACATTTCAGAGTTGGTGACATCACAACATTTACCTGGGACAACAAGAGGAGCCGCAAAGTCTGGCATGTCCGTATCCATGTTGGACACGCCAAACACCTCCACAGCCTGCACACCCCCCCGTGCCAGCTCTTCTAAATCATTCAACTCCAATGACACAGGGGTGGGACCTCCACCTGTCCCCCTTGCATGCCTAGCCCTGTCTGCCATTTTTTGTTTCAGGTGATATTTGAAGTCTTGCCATCTGTGGGTGAAAAAGGAACCATTACTTTTTATTTGATTTTGTTTTTGGTTTTAGGGTGGTCAAGTGTTTACTTATCGCCGTTTGACATCCCGGGCTAGACGGACATAATCACCCACCCTATTGACATCCACGGCTACCTCTTCCCACATTCTCCACTTCTGGCTTGCACTCATATTCCTGTCTGCCTGTGGCAGGATGTCCACACACTTCTGAATCAAAACCTCCATCTCCTTTCTTGTGAATTGTGGCTGCCTTTTCTTTTTGGCAGCTTTGCCCGGAATACTGGGCCCAGCAGCCTCTTCCATGTCATCCTCCTCACCTATTTGTGTAAATTTGCAGAATTCTCAACTTCACAACTTGCACAATATTATGTTTCTAATTAATCATTGAGTCAAAATGCATGAAATACTTACCGCCTGACTGTTGTCCATTGTTTCCCTGGTCTGTAGCCATATCTGAGCTGCAAACAAGAAATACACCAGAATTGTGTTTTTGTCTCGTGACGTATTTATACATGCGTCCTTATTTTGCAGCCGCATCATTGATTGTGCGTTCCTATGATCCCTCCTTAATTTGTGCGGGAAACGAAACACTATTTATGGCTTGGGGCGTCTCGATTCGAGGTGGCGTTTTTGGAATGTTGGAGGTTACATTGGTTGGAGTTGATTGTTGGCTGGTGTAGGAGTTAGCGTTTTTTGAAGTATTTTTTTTGGATTTATTTTTTTTTTGATTTCCGTTCTTTTTTTTTCCCTTTTAATTTTTTGGGTCGTTTCCAGTTTTGGTAAGTTTGTGGAAGTCTAACTTTGGGTCAATTTGTCTCTCATTCTGGTGACGATTTTTCTAATAAGTTTTTCCCGTCATTTCATCTCTCTTAGGTTTTATTTTGGCTCTGCCCCAAAGACATTTTGTTCCGGATTCTTATATATTATCTCTTGGTAAGTTCATTTGTTAAACTGTTTTGGAAATGTTCTTGTTTGTCTTTATGAAACTTTGGTTGGCCTTACACATGTAACGTTTGTTTTTGACAATTCAAAATCTGTGTTTTTTGTTTTTTTATTTACGCGGCGTTGTTGTAACTTGTATTTGCGAACTAATTAGCGCATTTTTAATACTTACTATTGTGACTTGTATTTGCGAACTAATTAGCGCATTTTTACTATTTACTATTGTGACTTGTACTTGTGAACTAATTAGCGCATTTTTCCTACTTACTATTGTGACTTGTATTTGCGAACTAATTAGCGCATTTTTACTACTTACTATTGTGACTTGTATTTGCGAACTAATTAGCGCATTTTTACTACTTACTATTGTGACTTGTATTTGCGAACTAATTAGCGCATTTTTACTACTTACTATTGTGACTTGTATTTGCGAACTAATTAGCGCTTTGTGAAATGTTTATTCATCCCTTAAAATTGTTTGTGTTTTTTCGGTAGCATTTGTTGCTTACATTTGGCCTCAATTTGACGTAGTGTGCGCAACGTCGTTTTGCTCATTGCCCAAATGTGTGTGTGTCCCTTTTTCTGTTTTTTCTTGCTTAATTTTTTGAAAATGACATGGCCAGCATAAAATGATGTATATTTATGTTGTGATCTTTTCCAGTTTCAACGTATCATGACAATACCCCGGCATGTAAGCATCAATGGATGGTATTTTCAAGCTAAGTCAAATTGGATTTTTTTGGGTGGGGTAAAAAGCCTGACATTCCAATGTTGCCATTTCAGGTTGATATGGGTCGGATTGTTCTGGCCCTGCTCCCGGAAGCCGTCCAACCTCAATCTCGTCCCAGGCGTAGGCATCGTAGGCGTGCAAGGCCCCAGATATTTCGAACACGTGTCACCCTTTTTGGAATGCCCAATGATGAGGTTTTAAGACGCTACCGTCTTCCTCCAAAAATCATCATAGACACTCTCTCATTAATAGAGAGTGATCTTGAGCAGCAAATTGACAGTCCTACAGCAATACCACCACTTACGCAATTTATGGCGGTGCTACATTTCTGTGCCTCAGGATCATTCCAAACAACGGTGGGAATAGTGGCGGGCATCTCCCAATCCTCCTTTTCCCGGATCCTGAGGGCAGTGATGGAGGCACTTTTCAAGCATCTCCATCATTTTATTCAAATGCCTTTGGATATGGGTGCCCTTAGTGTGGCCAAGGCCAATTTTTACCAAATAGCTGGCTTCCCAAACATCATAGGGGTTGTGGATGGTACTCACATACCACTTCAGCCTCCAGCACGGCTGGAGGCAATATTTAGAAACCCGGAAACACTATCACTCCCTCAATGTAATGGTGGTATGTGATGCCTCCCTCCAGATCCTGTCCCTGAATGCAAAATTACCAGGAAGTGCACATGACTCCTTCATCATCCGGCAATCAGGGATATGGCACAAATTAACCAACCTACAAGCTGGTGATGCGTGGCTTCTGGGTAAGTGGAGACCTTTAGTACATAACAATGTTAAGCTTCATACAGAGTGAGCCTGATGTTGACTATTCTTTTTCACAGGAGACAGTGGCTACCCTTGCACGCCCTGGCTGCTCACTCCTTATTTGGCTCCCACACCAGGGCCACAAAGTGAGTAATATTCCGCACTTACAGCCACCAGGCAAGTGGTGGAGTGCTGTATCGGCCTTTTAAAAGGCCGATTCAGATGCCTCCACCGCTCTGGTGGCGAGCTCATGTATTTGCCGGATATGGTTTCGAAAATTGTGGTCCTGTGTGGGATATTTCACAACATTGCCATAAGGAGTGGTGTCCCAATGCTGCCAGAGGATGCCTTACCTGAGGATGGCCCCCCCGAGGTTGGTCAGAGGTCAGTATGTGGGGGGCCATACGCGATGATGTGGTGGCCAGATTTTTTAGGTAATTATTGACAAAACAACAGTGTTGATACCTACTGTGGTTGGGTTTGTTTGAGAACATCTAATTTTTTTTTAATTATTTTCTCCATCTTCTTTTTTTTAACATAATCTTTGGCACTCCAACGATGACTACTTCCTGCTACCCTTACAAAACCTGTATGTGGACATTTTGGGGATATATTCTGGAACCCATATTGCAACGCCATATTTGTGGAATCATGTTGGCATGGTCCTTCGTCAACCAGTTCTTGATTTTTTGATTTTTGATTTGTTTTTTTTGGTATGTGTTGTATTTGAGATTATCACTGTGTGTTTTGTTTGTGAGTGACCACTTTGAATTTTCAGTTATGTTGTGAATAAATGTTTTGAGAGTGAAATGTTGTACCTTTTTTTGAATGTTACCAGCAAGTGTAACCAGGTTCACACACGTTACATTTGACTAAGGGGTAATCCAGTACTGACGCCAGTTGAGCTAAAATGTAATTTTTTTTCAGGGTCCAAACCAACACCAAAAGGAAGTCTGTACAATTATTTTGCTTCGCAAGATTGGCCTAAGCAGCTTGCACACCAACTAGGAACCTGTAAAATTTAGAAATATCTAATTGTGACTACACCAAAAAAGGGAAATGAGATTGTTACTGTTAGGTGTTTCTTGTGGCTGTTTTACATAAAAATACAACACACACTCTTAGTGTCAAAAAATGGAAATCCTTGCAGGAACAGTCTACTTATGTCAGGGTAAACAATCTGTGTTTTGGAAAAAACGAATGAGCCAGAACGTTACTTCGAAAATAACAATTTATTTAGATAATGGGACAAAAAAAAATAAAACTAATCCCTAAGGAGGACCGACATACGGTCAAGGACCACCAGCACCCCGATTATATTGTGGCGCATCCGGCCCACACAGGCGGATAATTCGGCCCGACGCCTCTGTTCCTCTGTGGGTGAGAAAAGTGTGGGGATTAATACAACAATAGTGAAACCACATTAAAAAACAAGCCAAAACCAAACTCCAAAAAAATAAAAAAATAAAAACTGCATTAAAACACATCAAACTAAAATGGTGTAGGCCAAAAATCCAAGGCCTATGTACAAATTCCGACAGGTGTGATATGTGTATGTGGAAAACAGCAGGAACAGGTAAAGGCAATCGCCCAAATCCCCAAAAATGTAGCCAAAAACCACAAAAAAAGGAACCACACATGATTACATACAAACAGTTTGTGTCGATAAAAAACCGCAAAGAAAAACATACCGGAAGATCCAACGCCAGCTATGGAAGGCCCTCCATTGTCCTCCTCGGAGGTGGCTCCATTCCCCAAAGATCGGGGCGGGGTAATGACCGACTCCGGGGAGGGGGTCATTCTAAGAGGGGTGGTTGGTGGAGAGGGGGAATTGGGACGGAGGGGAAGGAGGCCCGAAATTTCAGGCTGAGGGTCTAGGAAGGCTGGGGAGGAGTGGGGAATAGGGGAATTACTGGAGTTGGAGTGTTGGCTGGGGGTTGGGGAGAGTGGCCGTGAGCGCCGTCTGGCCGGACGCTGATGGCGTAGTCTTCGCTGGGCCCCTAAAAGATGTGATAAAAATTGGGGTTAGTTTCAACACAAATCCGCGCCACAAAACAATTTCAAATCCCCCCCCAAAAAAAACAAAAATGCAGATATGAGGAGAATGAATAAATATGAAATACAGGGAAAACATGGCCATGCAGATATGAGGAGAATTAATAAATATGAAATACAGGGAAAACATGGCCATGCAGATATGAGGAGAATGAATAAATATGAAATACAGGGAAAACATGGCCATGCAGATATGAGGAGAATGAATAAATATGAAATACAGGGAAAACATGGCCATGCAGATATGAGGAGAATGAATAAATATGAAACACAGGGAAAACATGCACACACAGTTAGGGCCACAAAGACAAACATGAAAACCACAATCCCTAAAACTTACTTTCTGCGATCTGCATGCGAAAGCATGCCAGCAAGCGGGGCGTCCGCCGTTGTAGGTCCGACCACCTGCGCTCCAGCTGCCCGATCTGGCGGCGAGAGCCAAAGGAGCGCAGGCGGGCCCGTACCTCCGCATATGCGGAACGCTTCTCGTGGTTGGTGATGGGTGGAGGCTGGCTGGTGATCCGCCTATCCATCACCTCCGTAAGCACCAGCAGCTCGCGCCTGGTGAATGCGGAGACTCTCATGATGGCAATGGTGTTTTTCTTAAAAATCATTTTTGATAAAGTGCACCAAAATTTTATGATTGGCTAATGTATTTGGGTAATTAACAGGAGCAATTCTATTGGTTAGTGTATGAGTCATGTGTTCGACAGGGCCAGAAATCTGTTGAGACTTATGATAGGCTTGATGCAGTGACATGCGTAAGCAAATTTACATAAAGAAATGAACTCCGGGAAATATGCGGCCTGAAAAACAAATAGAACAATTATTTAATTGAGGCTAGCATGTATTTTGACAATTAAAAGCGAATGTTTAAGCCGTACGTATTCTGCGGGTAAACACAAACACGACATGAATAAAGTTTATTGCATTGTGTTAAAAAAAAACAAAACAATTTAGCGAATTGATATATTGATTGGCATGATACGATTGAGGGAGGTAGGCAGAATAAACGAGCAGTTAATCGAAATCTGACAGTCCAACTTCCGGGTAGTACTAGTGCGTGCGTTCCCTTCAAGCCACTTCGGGGATGTACGCTCGCTATTTCACACGCTCGTTAGTTAGAGGAGGGGTCGCTTGAGTTTGGGGAGGATGTTTGTCTGCGTGCGAAAATACGAGCGTCTGCTTGAATTTAAATATTTATTTACGTACACCGAACGTACGAACGGTCACTTGCGTCCGGGTCTGAATGAGGGCCTTTGTGTAGATTCCGTACATGTTTCAAATGCCTGAATTTTGAGACATGCAAATCTTAAGATACATGCAACTTTCAGCGTAACGTATAGTTACATCTAACACAAATATACAGCTGTCATAGTCCTTAACTTGCAAGTTTGCACCAGGGTTATATTGCAAGCTATGCAAAGATACACCACCTAAAAGGTGTTTTAAAAATATGTCTAAGTCAGACTTGATGGAGCACAGTTGACTTCTGTCTGCATGCAGCTGTATGAACCTTATACATGAACGTTTCTCAAAACTCACCAAGGTCTAAAATATGTTTAATTCAAAATACGGATGCAAGTTGGGTGCATGCGTAGTGCAACAAATTTCACTCAAGTTGTATTTTTATGTGGGGCAAATGTTTGTCCAAATCTAAATAAGGGTATATAGTCATTGTGTTGACATTCGGAATGTCTTCATGTTCGAAATGTGTACAATGAAATGTCAACATTCACAATGTCAACATGAGTATAATGTCGACATGATCATTATGTCAACAGTCACTATGTCAACAGTACATGTCAGGGTTAGGTTTACGGTTAGGGCTTGGCTGTGGTTAGGGTTAGGTTTAAAGTTAGGTTTAGGCTACGGTATGGCTAAGGTTCAGGTTTAGGGTTAGGCTTCATTTAGGCTAAGGTTTAGGGTTAGGCTAAGGTTTAGGGTTAGGCCATACTTGCCTGCTCTCCCAGGATGGCCAGGAGCCTCCTGTTCCTGCATTACAATGCACTATAGGAATTGGAAAGCAGGGACGGGGCAGTGATGACGCGATCGCATCGCCCACTTAAGCCTCCCCCGGCCCCCTGCTGCACCGACCTGGCTGTCCCCTCTTGGGGTCAGTAAGTGTGGGTTAGGCTATGATTAGGGCTTAAATACTGTAAAAACGCTCTGTCAATATGCCAAATGTCAACATGCACAATGTTAACATGATGACCATGTCGACATTCTGCTGGCATTCATTCCCATAAAGTTGGAGGCATAGACTATACATACTATGACTTTCTCACACCATGGACTTATCAGTCAATGACCATGATTAAAAAATTGTTGTGTCAGGAAAGACACTGTTAACATACAGAAAGAAGTCCTGTGTTTTCTTGACATCAGAAGGGAAATTTCTGTACTAAGAATTGTTTTGTGCATCAGTCTCACAGCACTGGAAATCACAGGCTAATTTTACCACTAATCACTGGAGTTACTATTAAGCAGTTTGGAGTTATATTTGTGGTTTACAAATGGCAAAGTCAGTTTGATTAAAACTGCCAGAAAAAATGCTGGAAAAGCTATTTGGTCAATCAGAACATGCCATAATACTCTTATTAATTATGAGGTCAATATTGAATAATTTAAAAACATTTGAAATTGAAATAAATTGAATATTGAAAAGCATTTGACATATATCTTGCGGGGGCAAAACTATTTCATGAATATAGAAGTGGGTACAAATTTAATATGTAATCATATTAAGAGGCCAATATAATTTTAACATTATTTTAAATGGTTCTTAAGAACGCCCACCCTACAGTAGGTGGATTACACCGGGACTTTTTCATTTTCATTTTCATTTTCACCTGTATTTTCATCATTTTTCTCTCATCCTAGCCATCAACACTCTAACCTATAGTTTGGCACACTTATACATACACGCACTATAGATATCCATCTGCTTTAATCCAGTGATCTCTTAGCGCTGAAGTACTTTTTCATATTTCAATACCTCTTCCACGAGGTTAGGGTACCTCGTATACTTTGGCTGCTTGAGATCAGTAGCACAGACCCTCCTTTTTGTAGCGCAAACCCACTATATAACCATATATAAATAATTGAATTATGGGGGCAATACTTACTGTATTATTTCATGCTGGGGCATCATTTATGATATAATAAGTGTTGTCCTGCATAGTAGGACAATGTTGACCATATTAGAGATACATTTCTAAATTTTTTCTACATTTTTCCCATATTCACATATCTGTGGATGGTTAGTTTTTATATTGATAGCATCACATCAGCTGTATTGAAATGATTGATGTCTTCAATATTAATACAACTGCTCAATACCACAGTTAATCGTAATGAATTAATAGTAGTCAATGCAAAGTGCCAATATCTAGAGTATTTACATTTTATAAAAATTGTATAAAAACATATAATTCCCACATTTAAACCATATTTTAAACCATATTTTGCAAGCACTGAGTGAATCTTTATGAGTATGTACAGTAGTAATAGAAGACAGTCAGTCCAATAGTACACTAATGTTGTGTTATCCAGTTTTCACAAAATTAATCTGATCTAAAATAAATCTAAATGTAATGGACAGAATCACTCCATGGACTAAATTTACTAAGAAGTGGCTTTTGCAAGCAGACGATTTTAAGCAATTTTGACCCCATCATTTAAAAAGGCAACAATATTAAATGCTTAACACTTCTGGTTTTACTTTTATTAATATTAATGCTGCTTTAAATCCCTGGGTCAAAGCAAGCGATAATCATTTAATTTGTTTTATTTTAAATTCAGTTGCCAACTCCCAGATCTCGCTCCACCATGCATAGGCCCTTAATACAGGTATTAGCTGTAATTTATTATACTTATCTATTGGATTCCACCAGTCTGCTAGATACTGTATTCTATTAATTTATACATTTACCAGCTAATCTCTCCCTATCTACTAATTTACATTAACATTATAATATTTTCTAAAAAATATATATATTTTTCTGATCAGTTCTTTTATTGCTGATTTTGCATACATGTTAAAGTAATACTTTAAAAGGGCTCTATAGATTAGATAGAATAGATAGATAGATAGATAGATAGATATAGATTGTAAGCTTGCAAGCAGGGCCCTCTTACCTCGATGTCTGTCTGTTATTACCCAGTCTTGTTTTATTCCTATTTGTTCCCAATTGTAAAGTACAACGTACTATGCTGGCGCTATAAAAGTAACTGATAATAAATAAATATACAGTATTTGCGAGCTTTGCATTCCCTACATTTAGAATGTTCATTATCAATATTCTGTGATCTTTTTCTAGACGTATAATGTCTTCTAAAATGGTGAATTTACAGCAGTTTTTCAGCGGTTTGGACTTGGTGGTTTGAAAACTACCAGGAAGCCGTTGGAAAAACAGCCAAAAACCTGTTGTTTGACAAAACCGCCAGTTAGTAAAGTTCTCCACAAATCACTTCCTAACAAGTGAGTCTGAAACTTCAGTGGTGACGCGCCTGGAAGAGTTTATATACAAACCTTATAATGACGTACATGCAGAAATTCATCCTCCAATAAAGTAGTCATGTTTCATATCCCTTGAATTGATAAAGGTCTGGAAATAAATTAGAGTATATAATCTGGGCTAAAGTAATTGTGTAAAAGTTGGAAAAGTACAATTTTATTTTGCATGTTTTTCAGTATATAATGATGACCACAGCTGAAACAGATATTTACTATACAATTGTACCAAAAGGAAGCCCTATTTGTCACAAGAAAAATTTATTCTCAAGGAAACTGAAGCAGTGCAAAAACACCTAAAAAGCAAAATCAACACACTTGTGACAGTGAAAAAGTTAAAAACAGTGTTCAACCATACCCAGTGGTATATGTCTCACTGGACACTTGAGGCAAGTGCCTGGGTATACCAGCTGTTGGGGGCGACATAGAGAGAGTCGCAGATCCATGGGCCGGCTTGAGGGAGCAGTTTCGCCGAGCTCCTAGACCGATCAAAACTGACGGGCCTGTGGAAACCACAGCACCAGCCAGTTCTAACTTCAGGCCTTGGCAGCACTGGGCTCTTCCGGGCAGCTGAACCCATCCCAGGCCATGACCTACGGAGAAGCAGTGGCATAACATCAAAGGCAAGACAGAGCACTTGGTTACGCCCACACAGTGCTTTGTCTCTTTGCACTCTCTCTTTCCACTGAAGCTGCAGCCCCTGCTGGGTGCCAGTGCTGCCCATTGCTAAGGGGCAGGAAGGGACTGGGAGCTCCTCTGCTACTGACAGGTCAAGTAAGTCTTCTGTTGGGCCATTGGGTTTTATTTTTTTTCCTGTGAGGGTCATTGTGTTTGTTTTTTTTCTGTGAGGGTCAATGTGTTTTATATTTTTTCTCAAGAGGACAACGTGTTTTATTTTTTTCCTTGGGAGACAATGTGTGTGTGTTTTTTTCCCATGAGTGACAATGTGTGTTTTTTTACCCAGCCTCGACATCATGAAGGGGATGGACAATGAGCCAGCAGTGATGATGTCTATACTGCTGGGCACCACCGGAGCTATGCTTAACTGCCAGTGAACACTGAAGCTGAGAGCAGTTGTGAAGGAGGGGTGGTAGGAATAATGTTGTGCCTACAGACCTTTGACGATACCCACACTTTCCACAAAAGCATTAATTAAAAGTAATAGGTGTATGAGTATATCCTTCCCAATCCATCATAAACAGCAAAAAATATATATCTCAGAGCTTTCAGTATGTGATTACAGTATTTGTCAAGAGAGAATGACGAAAAACTCCAAAATAAAACAGTATGTTGTTCAGTTATTAGCTTTCTATTTAAGTTACTTATTGTTAGAACTCTCTGGATTTGTGTATGAATTCACCAATTTGTGCAGTATAGTTCTGATGCCTAAGAGACTGCAAATCACTTCAATAATCATTTAAACAGCTGCATAATTAGTTATTTGTTATATGTTGACATGACATAGAACATTCAAGACATTCTCTATAAAATCACTGCTTATATAATTATATAATGCATCTAGTAATTTTATGAATTATGTCATTAGAAAACAAACCCTTGGGGTGGTTGTAATTAGTTTGAAGACTTTTATAGTAAAATAACCTGTGGATTTGCTTCTTCTCATCGAACTTTACAAATGTATTAACAAAGTTTTTGCTGTCAATAACTCTCTTTACATTGGGTGTACAATGCTTTGCACTCACTTTGTGGCTCGTCTTAGGACTCAAATGTGTCTCAATTTTCCAAAAACATGATAAATAGCAGTAGATTTTCCTTATTTGGGACCTAAAAGAAAGCATTTGGTGTATTGTTTAGACTGAGCTAACTTTGGTTAATATGGGTATCTTTGCTTTTTAATGCAATATTATGGAATGCCTACCCAGGTTCTATGAGGTTAATGTCATTTTATATATGTATCTTTCCTAACACAAGTTTTTTTTTGTTTTGTTTTTTAAATCTGTGAAACTTTATTAATGGATGTATTTATAATTTCCCTTATTATTTTTTCTATCTATAAGGAGCTGGTTTATAACAAAACACTTTAAGTTTATCATTACATAAACAAAATACATAACTTACAGTCTAAAAGATGTGGGGACTTTGACACATAAGTGGTATAACAATGTAACCTGCTTGATGGGAAAGTGCCTGTGGCTAAATTTAAGCTCCTACACACTACACAATATCTTTAACAATTTGGCCGATTCCGACACATCCGTGTGACAAATCATTAAAATATGTGTAGTGTGTGTGCACATCTAAATGTGTCATATTAACTCACTTACACTGGAGACTCCCTGAAACTGAGCACTGGCCCTGACCATAGAAATCTTTCAGAATGATGGCTGGATTCACATGTGAAATATGCCCAGGAGGCAGAACCAGCAAATGCTGACAACATATAGAGGAATTGCATGTAACAAACTCAAAAAGTCCTACTTCAGTGATAATTAGGTATAGAGGCCATTGCCTACGGGGCAAAGCAAATGGACCTATGTATCACCGGTAAAGACATGACTGAAATAAAAATTTGCACCGATACCCAAGAGCTTTCCAGCTATTGCTAAATCTTGTAATGTTACACAACAAATTGTTGTATGGAAACGTATATATAAATCTACCTAGCACAATACTACTTACTTAGGGTACACCAAGAGGAAAAGAAACCAACTTACTTTGTTTCTTGACGTCCATACTGGAATATATCCACATAATGGCACCTAAGAAATCCACGGCTGAAAGAATTCTTATATAGGGCTGTTTTAAGAAGAAGGCTTATGGTCTGGGTTCATCTGTAGGACAGTGTTCATACTATTAGAGATCCTAATAATGCAGCTTCGGAATTAGAGTTCTGATATCCCAAGAAAACAAACATATGTTTCATGTTAGTTGACATTAGGGGTGTGCACCGGCCACTTTTCGTGTTTTGTGTTTTGGTTTTGGATCTGGATCTTTCTTCGTGTTTTGGATCTGGTTTGGTTTTGCCAAAACCACCCTTCCGTGTTTTGGGTTCTGGGTTTTGTGTTTTGGATCTGTATTTTTTTGAAAAAAAGCATAAAAACAGCTAAAATCACAGAATTTGTAGGTTTTTCTGCTCCTATGCTATTATTAACCTCAATAACCTTAATTTCCACTCATTTCCAGTCTATTCTGAACACCTCACACCTCACAATAGTGTTTTTATGTCCAAAAGGTTGCACCGAGGTAGCTGGATGACTATGCTAAGCGACACGAGTGGGCGGCACAAACACGTGACCCATCTAGGAGTGACACTGCAGTGGCAGGCAGGATGGCAGTTAGAAAAACTAGGCCCCAAACTGTACATAATGCAAAGAAAAAAAGAGGTGCAAGATGGAATTGTCCTTGGGCCCTCCCACCCACCCTTATGTTGTATAAACAGGACATGCACACTTTAACAAATCAATCATTTCAGCGCCAGGGTCTGCCACACAACTGTGGCTGAAATGATTGGTTCGTTTGGGCCCCCACAAAACAAGCTGGCAATTAATGTGTCCCTGCACAAACTGGCTCTACGGAGGCAAGATGTCATCCTCATCCTCCTCATCCACCGATTCCTCACCCTCTTCAGTGTGTACATCCTCATCCTCACAAAGTATTAACTCGTCCCCACTTGAATCCACCACCACAGGTCCCTCTGTACCTTCTGGAGGCTGGTCTCCCTGGAAGAGCTGATAATTCATTTTGATGAACATCATCTTCTCCACATTCTGTGGAAGCAACCTCCTACGCCTTTCGCTGACAAGGTTCCCGGCTGCACTAAACACTCTTTCGGAGTACACACTGGAGGGGGGGCAACTCAGGTAAAATAGAGCCAGTTTGTACAGGGGCCTCCAAATTGCCTCTTTTTCCTGCCAGTACAGGTATGGACTGTCTGACATGCCTACTTGGATGCTGTCACCGATGTAATCCTCCACCATTCTGTCAATGGTGACAGTATCATATGCAGTGACAGTAGACATGTCAGAAATTGTTGCCAGGTCCTTCAGTCCGGACCAGATGTCCAAACTTGGTCCTGCCTGCCCTGCATCACCGCCAGCGGGTTGCTTAGGATACCTAAGTTTTTTCCTGGCAGCCCCAGTTGCGGGAGAAAATGAAGAAGGAGCCGTTGATGTGTCACGTTCCGCTTCAGCTGACAGTGTGTTCACCAGCAGGTCTTTGCACCTCTGCAGGCTTGTGTCGGCCGGAAAGAGAGACACCACATAGGCTTTAAACCTAGGATCGAGCACGGTGGCCAAAATGTAGTGGTCTGATTTCAACAGATTGACCACCCTGGAATCCTGGCAAAGCGAATGAAGGGCTTCATCCACAAGTCCCACATGCCGAGCGGAATCGCTCCGTCTTAGCTCCTCCTTCACTTTCTCCAGCTGCTTCTGCAAAAGCCTGATGAGGGGAATGACCTGACTCAAGCTGGCAGTGTCTGAACTGACTTCACGTGTGGCAAGTTCGAAGGGCTGAAGAACCTTGCACAACACGGAAATCATTCTCCACTGCGCTTGAGTCAGGTGCATACCCCCTCCTTTGCCTATGTCATAGGTGGATGTATAGGCTTGTATGGCCTTTTGCTGCTCCTCCATCCTCTGAAGCATATAGAGGGTTGAGTTCCACCGCGTCACAACCTCTTGCTTCAGGTGATGGCGGGGCAGGTTCAAGAGTGTTTGCTGGCGCTCCAGTCTTCGGCACGCAGTCGCTGAATGGCGAAAGTGGCCAGAAATTTTTCGGGCCACCCAAAGCGTCTCCTGCACGCCCCTGTCGCTTTTCAGAAAATTCTGCACCACCAAGTTTATTGTGTGAGCAAAACATGGGACGTGCTGGAATTTGCCCAGATGTAATGCCCGCACAATATTGGTGGCGTTGTCAGATATCACAAATCCCCAGGAGAGTCTAAGTGGGGTAAGCCACTGGGCGATGATTTCCCTCAGTTTCTCTAAGAGGTTGTCGGCGGTGTGCCTCTTACTGAAACCGGTGATACACAGCGTAGCCTGCCTTGTAACGAGCTGGCGTTTCTGAGATGCTGCTACTGGTGACGCTGCTGCTGTTGCTGCGTAAGGTGATACATCTACCCAGTGGGCTGTCACAGTCATATAGTCCTTAGTCTGCCCTGTTCCACTTGTCCACATGTCCGTGGTTAAGTGGACATTGTGTACAACGGCATTTTTCAGGACACTGAGGACACTTTTTCTGACGTTTCTGTACAGTCTCGGTATCGCCTGCCTAGTGAAGTGGAATCTAGACGGGATTTGGAACCGGGGACACACTACCTCCATCAATTGTCTAAATCCCACTGCACTAATGGCGGATACCGGACGCACGTCTAACACCAACATAGCAGTCAAGGCCTCAGTTATACGTTTTGCTTCAGGATGACTGCTGTCGTACTTCATCCTCCTCGCTAAGGACTGTTGGAGGGTCAATTGTTTAGTAAAAGTAGTGGTGTTCCTACTTCCTCTCTGGGATGATGAACAACTCCCAGCAGCAGCAGCAACAGCAGCAGCGGCAGCAGTAGGCGTAGCAATGCAGGATCCTCCGGAGGAATCCCGGATAGGAGAGTCAGTCATGCCAGTGATATGGCCTGCAGGACTACTTCCGATCCTGACTAAGGAGGAAATTGACGAGGAGGGAGTTGACGGTGTGGTTTGCAGGCGCTTGGATACAACAGGACAACGGGATTTAGGTGTCCCTGGACTGCTTACGGTCTGAGCCAAAGTTTCTGAACTTGACAGTAACTTTTTATGAACGCGCTGCAGGTGCCGTATAAGGGAGGATGTTCCTAGGTGGTTGACGTCCCTACCCCTACTTATTTCACCTTTACATATGGTACATATGGCAAGACAGTTGTTGTCCGGATTTGGATAGAAATATTGCCAGACCAAAGAGGTGGAATGTTTGGTCTTCTGCCCAGGCATGACCGTGATGGGCTTTTTCATCCCACGGACAACAACTGTCTCCCCCGGAGCCTGATTTAAACAAACCACATCACCATCAGAATCCTCCTCGCCAACTTCCTCCTCAGCGCCAGCTACACCAGTATCCTCATCCTGTTGTACTTCAACAGTGACATCTTCAATTTGCATATCAGCAAGTGGACTGTGGGTGCTCCTTTCAGCACTTGCAGGGGGCGTGCAAATGGTGGAAAGAGCCACCTCTTCCCGTCCAGTGCTGGGAAGGTCAGGCATCGCAACCACCACCACACTTGGACTCTCTTTGGGGATTTGTGATATCTTCTTAGAAAGCACAGTTCTTCGCTGTGCTTTTGCCAGCTTAACTCTTTTGATTTTTTTAGTGGGAGGAGTGCTTCCATCGTCATGTGAAGCTGAACCACTAGTCATGAACATACTAGGGATCGACCTTAGCCGTTCCTTGCCACTCCGTGTCGTAAATGGCATATTGGCAAGTTTACGTTTCTCTTCAGCTGATTTAAATGTCTTTTTCAAGGTCATTTTCCTGAACTTTGCCATTTGGGATTGTATGTGCCCTCTACTATGACATTGGGCATCGGCCTTGGCAGACGACGTTGATGGCATGTTATCGTCTATGTCATGACTAGTGGCAGCAGCTTCAGCACTAGGAGGAAGTGGTTCTTGATCTTTCTCTATTTTATTTTTATCGGAGAAAGTTTGGTCCTCCATTTATGTTATATCGATTTGATATATACGTGCGGCTAAACACAGAAAATAAATTTTTTTTTGGTTCGGACTGGAGTGTACTTTGTGGGTTACAGCACCCTTTAACGGTCAAGCCAGCCGGCCCTTTACTTATGACACAGGCGCACTCTTGGCACTACTTTGTTGATGCACGTGCGGCTACTGCGCACACAATTCACAAACACAGAAAATAATTTTTTTTTGGTTTGGACTGGAGTGTACTTTGGGGGTTACAGCACCCTTTAACGGTCAAGCCAGCCGGCCCTTTACTTATGACACAGGCGCACGCTTGGCACTACTTTGTTGATGCACGTGCGGCTACTGCGCACACAATTCACAAACACAGAAAATAATTTTTTTTTGGTTTGGACTGGAGTGTACTTTCGGGGGTTACAGCACCCTTTAATGGTCAAGCCAGCCGGCCCTTTACTTATGACACAGGCGCACGCTTGGCACTACTTTGTTGATGCACGTGCGGCTACTGCGCACACAATTCACAAACACAGAAAATAATTTTTTTTTAGGTTTGGACTGGAGTGTACTTTCGGGGGTTACAGCACCCTTAACGGTCAAGCCAGCCGGCCCTTTACTTATGACACAGGCGCACGCTTGGCACTACTTTGTTGATGCACGTGCGGCTACTGCGCACACAATTCACAAACACAGAAAATAATTTTTTTTTTGGTTTGGACTGGAGTGTACTTTCGGGGGTTACAGCACCCTTAACGGTCAAGCCAGCCGGCCCTTTACTTATGACACAGGCGCACGCTTGGCACTACTTTGTTGATGCACGTGCGGCTACTGCGCACACAATTCACAAACACAGAAAATAATTTTTTTTTTGGTTTGGACTGGAGTGTACTTTCGGGAGTTACAGCACCCTTAACGGTCAAGCCAGCCGGCCCTTTACTTATGACACAGGCGCACGCTTGGCACTACTTTGTTGATGCACGTGCGGCTACTGCGCACACAATTCACAAACACAGAAAATAATTTTTTTTTGGTTTGGACTGGAGTGTACTTTCAGGGGTTACAGCACCCTTTAACGGTCAAGCCAGCCGGCCCTTTACTTATGACACAGGCGCACGCTTGGCACTACTTTGTTGATGCACGTGCGGCTACTGCGCACACAATTCACAAACACAGAAAATAATTTTTTTTTAGGTTTGGACTGGAGTGTACTTTCGGGGGTTACAGCACCCTTAACGGTCAAGCCAGCCGGCCCTTTACTTATGACACAGGCGCACGCTTGGCACTACTTTGTTGATGCACGTGCGGCTACTGCGCACACAATTCACAAACACAGAAAATAATTTTTTTTTGGTTTGGACTGGAGTGTACTTTCAGGGGTTACAGCACCCTTTAACGGTCAAGCCAGCCGGCCCTTTACTTATGACACAGGCGCACGCTTGGCACTACTTTGTTGATGCACGTGCGGCTACTGCGCACACAATTCACAAACACAGAAAATAATTTTTTTTTAGGTTTGGACTGGAGTGTACTTTCGGGGGTTACAGCACCCTTAACGGTCAAGCCAGCCGGCCCTTTACTTATGACACAGGCGCACGCTTGGCACTACTTTGTTGATGCACGTGCGGCTACTGCGCACACAATTCACAACCACAGAAAATAATTTTTTTTTGGTTTGGACTGGAGTGTACTTTTGGGGGTTACAGCACCCTTTAACGGTCAAGCCAGCCGGCCCTTTACTTATGACACAGGCGCACGCTTGGCACTACTTTGTTGATGCACGTGCGGCTACTGCGCACACAATTCACAAACACAGAAAATAATTTTTTTTTAGGTTTGGACTGGAGTGTACTTTCGGGGGTTACAGCACCCTTAACGGTCAAGCCAGCCGGCCCTTTACTTATGACACAGGCGCACGCTTGGCACTACTTTGTTGATGCACGTGCGGCTACTGCGCACACAATTCACAAACACAGAAAATAATTTTTTTTTTGGTTTGGACTGGAGTGTACTTTCGGGGGTTACAGCACCCTTAACGGTCAAGCCAGCCGGCCCTTTACTTATGACACAGGCGCACGCTTGGCACTACTTTGTTGATGCACGTGCGGCTACTGCGCACACAATTCACAAACACAGAAAATAATTTTTTTTTTGGTTTGGACTGGAGTGTACTTTCGGGGGTTACAGCACCCTTAACGGTCAAGCCAGCCGGCCCTTTACTTATGACACAGGCGAACGCTTGACACTACTTTGTTGATGCACGTGCGGCTACTGCGCACACAATTCACAAACACAGAAAATAATTTTTTTTTGGTTTGGACTGGAGTGTACTTTCAGGGGTTACAGCACCCTTTAACGGTCAAGCCAGCCGGCCCTTTACTTATGACACAGGCGCACGCTTGGCACTACTTTGTTGATGCACGTGCGGCTACTGCGCACACAATTCACAAACACAGAAAATAATTTTTTTTTGGTTTGGACTGGAGTGTACTTTCGGGGGTTACAGCACCCTTTAACGGTCAAGCCAGCCGGCCCTTTACTTATGACACAGGGGCACTCTTGGCACTACTTTGTTGATGCACGTGCGGCTACTGCGCACACAATTCACAAACACAGAAAATAATTTTTTTTTAGGTTTGGACTGGAGTGTACTTTCGGGGGTTACAGCACCCTTAACGGTCAAGCCAGCCGGCCCTTTACTTATGACACAGGCGCACGCTTGGCACTACTTTGTTGATGCACGTGCGGCTACTGCGCACACAATTAACAAACACAGAAAATAATTTTTTTTTGGTTTGGACTGGAGTGTACTTTCGGGGGTTACAGCACCCTTTAACGGTCAAGCCAGCCGGCCCTTTACTTATGACACAGGCGCACGCTTGGCACTACTTTGTTGATGCACGTGCGGCTACTGCGCACACAATTCACAAACACAGAAAATAATTTTTTTTTAGGTTTGGACTGGAGTGTACTTTCGGGGGTTACAGCACCCTTAACGGTCAAGCCAGCCGGCCCTTTACTTATGACACAGGCGCACGCTTGGCACTACTTTGTTGATGCACGTGCGGCTACTGCGCACACAATTCACAAACACAGAAAATAATTTTTTTTTTGGTTTGGACTGGAGTGTACTTTCGGGGGTTACAGCACCCTTAACGGTCAAGCCAGCCGGCCCTTTACTTATGACACAGGCGCACGCTTGGCACTACTTTGTTGATGCACGTGCGGCTACTGCGCACACAATTCACAAACACAGAAAATATATTATTTTTTTAGCACTTGGGGGGAGCACCCCTGATGGACAGAGCACCCCCTGGACAACACTACAGCACCCCTTTAGGACTGGGACACTGCACAGGACTTTGGAACTGACTGCACAACACAGTCCAGCCAGCCCCTATGGACTTTGAAGTAGTGGACACAGCCCCTATTAACAACAGCAGCACAGCACAACACAGCCAGCCCCTATGGACTTTGAAGTAGTGGACAACAGCAGCACTACACTACACTACACTACACAGCACTAACTCCCACCCTCCCTCTTCACTGTCCACAGCCGAGTGAGAAAATGGCGCCGACGCGGGTACCTTATATAGGATCCAAAACCCGCGAGACTCGGAAGGCGGGATGATGACGTTTTGCCTCGATGTCAGATCCGAGTCAGGCGGGAAAAGTCGAGCCTGACTCGGATCGGACTCGGATCGGGGGGGCTCGGGGGGGTTCGGATTTCAGAAATCCGAACCCGCTCACCCCTAGTTGACATATGTAGTCCTGGTCCTGTTTTGGTTACACCACCTTGGTGGATTTTTTTCCGTTGAATGTGATGTTCAATGTATACGTTTAAAAGGAAAAAAAATACTACAAAATTGTACATAAGTAAGCATACTCAAACCTGTTCACCATGCTCACATTTTGCCTGAATGTTTAGTCTACCTGTAGTTTTAGACTTTTTTGCTAATTTTTAGACCTTTAGAGCCAGCTCAATAGTCACAAAATAATCTCAAGCATCTCTAACAAAATACTGTTAATTCTAAATACTTTCATATCTTATATATCAAGCCAAACACATTCTAGTCGAACTTCTTAAACATAAAAAAAAAACTATCTTGAATCTTTATATTGTACTGTATAAATTTTATATCCGTTGTATTCTATCCACGATATACATAACAGCCACTCTTGGAAATGTCATTAAGACCATTAGTACACTAGAATTAGCAGAAGTAGTCACACTAACAAATCAAGCTTTTATGTATACACTCATTTTAAGGAAGCTGCTTGGTAATATTAGTAGTAAACTACTTTTAAAAACTACATTATAGAAAACAACTATATATAATAAATTTTTTATTATCATTTAACTTGTTTAAATACATTATGGAGGTTTTTTGATAAAACGTATAGCAAATAGTAGATTTTCTAGCTTCCCCATGGAGACAATTATACATCGGCAACATTATTACTTTAAAATATACCTCGATATTTTCCTTAATTTGAGTAACTACTGGTTGACAAACTGAGAAAATTTGGACAAAACATGGGATGAAATAACCAAGCTAAGTAAGTAGACTATTCTGGAGAAGATATGAGGAACAACCTGTCACTGATGTGTTTGGTTGTGGACTAAGGGTTCTGGCTGAAATGCCGTCTGAGAGGTCTGGGCAGAAGCTGGGAGGTTTTATGTAACTTTTTTCATGCAGTAGAGTGGCTTAGAGAGAGGAGTAGAAATGACTGATACTGGACTCTGCAATACTGGACTCTGCAATACTGAGTGCCGGTGTTGAACAGATATACTGGACCCTGGTATTAAACCGGAATACTGGACGCTGGGATTGAACTGGAAAGCTGGACACCAGGTTTGAACTGGAGTATTGGACATTGGGATTGAACCGGAATACTGGACACTGGGATTGAATCAGAATACTGGACACAGGGATTGAAGCGGAATACTGAACATCAGGATTGAACAGGAACAGCTGGAGCCAGGAGTGCAGGAATGGGAACTGCGCTGGAAGTCATTGTGCTGAAAAATTACTCTCAGCAGGCTACAGACAACAACGCACTGGCACCAGCAGACTGCCAGGAAGTTCCTTATATACCCATGGACCATTGGGGATGGGCTGCTGTGGTCAGATGGTCTTGGAGCAACACTATAAGTGGTGGCCAAGAGCCAGGTGACTGAATCTAAATATGGCTGCGCCCATACTGAGTTTTGAAAGGAACTCTGGTGTGCAGCCTGAGCACTAGCAAGCTGTGGAAGTGTAGAGAGAATAGCAGGCACTGAGAGCAAATGCATCTTCATGATCTCTGCAGCTCAAATCCAGCACAACTATTTGTCCAGTGCTATTCATGACATATTTATAAAGTAAATAAAGTCATTTGGAAAATGCTACCAAGGCAATTTAGACCACTGTGTATGTGAAAACCAAAGAAATTATTGTGCTCTGCAGCATAATATATACTTTAAGAGTTTTTGTGCACAAAATAGCTATACTGGGTGCGCTCATCCACCAATGCCAAGGCATATCCACTAGGTCTCATTACAGATATTATTTTGTCTTCTTAAACACAGTGGGTAAATTGTCGAGGCAGCACTTTTCAAATGATTTTATTTATTTACCTGTATACACATATTTCATGTAAAGTAGTGTACCAGAATAGCAATGTTTTCTAATTTTGATTTGGAACTTAGATCCCTCCCTTTGTGGCTGCTGCATACTTTATATAAGGCGGCTCAGGAAGGTCTGTATTTAGACATCCTGAGTACACTTTTTAGTACAATGGCTAGAGACTCACCTACTGGAGAAGCCTTGACTTTGGCAGTCAAATGTATAGAAACAACAAAGTACATGAAAATAGCAATAAGATTGAATTAAGTAAAGTCACCTAAAACCAGGGAACCAAGACTACACAAAAAATATAAATCAAAATCCATGTTAGATATGATGTTAAAGTAAGACCAGTTCATATAAAGAGTATTCCTCTGAATGTTTTTAGCATTTTATACCCACAAAATGCAACTCCTGAAGCATGAAGGTATGAGGCTATCTGAGTCATGGCAGGAGTACAACTATAATATGACTTGTATATGAAAATTACACAAATGACAAAATAAGTACTATTATTACCTTACGTAAGAAAATTATGAGCAAACATGACTCTAATCCAATTTAAATGATGTCAGCAACTGGGAGAGCTGTAAAGAGTGAGTGAGAAAAATTACTTCTTTGTATAGAAATTTTGCAAGGACAGTGGCTCATGTGGAACAATCCAATTCAGCATATCAGAATGTGGTACAGTAGTTCTTTCATCAAGAATAAATGACAGCAGTGATGCTGCAGGAATAAATATAGATCTTCCAAACACACCACATGTGAAGCCAACAATGTAGTGTCCTATACTTGTAGATGTTATTAATCAGCATAATATCATATTCGTGAAATAAATGAAAGAGGAGAGACTTTGAAAACACTTGCTCTGCTCTTCAAAGGATTAGTGACCCATCACACTTAATAATTAGTAAAGTTGATCTTCTTTAGTAATGACCTAGGAGTGGAAATGTGAATCATGCATTTCTGAGGAAGGAATGCCCATGGATAATCACTCTTTAGCACATCTGCACCATATGATATTAATGGATAGCTTAATTACATCAGCTTTTGTAATGAGTCCCCAACATAATTAGCAATTCTAATATGTGACTTTCATATAAGTCCCGTTTACGTCAAATTACTTATCTATCATTGTCTGAGTCTCTTTACCGAAAAAGAGGGTCTAACATCAAGGCAAATACTTTATGACCATGTAATAACTAAACTCATTAATTAACCATTCATGAACTTACTTTCCAGTTACTGTAACCCAAAATATGATACATACTGTACAGAATAGCTTTCTTTCAGCCACTTACACAAAAATTGTACTATAAGTTTATACAGTATGAGTGGACAATAATATACTGTAGATAATGTCATTGCACACACTTGGATGCACTGTTCATCCATCAGGTGTATTACCCAACACCTGGCCTGGCTGTCTCCATTGTGTACTTGCCACTCGGAGCCTACAATGAATCCTGTGTATTGACCATCTGCAAAGTCTTCCTTCTTAGTCATAATCACAGAGGAAGAGGAGAATAATGGGGAGGACAGATGAGCCATCCTGTACTTCTCTTGTTCAAAAGAATATATTAATATATATTATTTTTATTTACTGAAAAAGATTATGGGTGCATAAATGCAACAGGTATGACCATTTGACGGAGTTGATATTAATTAAACTGCCACTTTAGATCTAACCTGGTAAAGAGTTTGGGGGCTTATAATAGTTCCAGTAATTCAGAAATCGAAGAATGTGTATATGTTTTCTGTGATGAATTAAAATTGAATGCACAGTAGTCTATAGACTCACGATCACCCATCTATTTGACCAAACAGAAAAAATGGAGGTCCCTGCTAGGAATGTACAATGTTGAATGAACTATAGATTTGAGGTTATCATCCAGATATTCTATCAGGATCCTTAGTTCAGATTCTGATAAAGAATAGTTGTGTTTAAAAGGATTTGGATTATTGTCCTGGAAAGTGGTTGATAGGTCATACAACCTGAGCGCTGGTTACAGTTCTACTACCTGACTTCTATTAAAAACATCCAAAAAGTCATGCCACTAGAAGATCAGGTAGGGCAGAGGTGATGACAACAGAAATAGATACAGTCACAATTTCAGAATGAAGGCATAATGACAGTGTTGTGATGAGAATGTTATCGATTCTGATTGGAGACAGTAACAACCTTCAATTGCTGGTAAACCATAGTGGTCAATCCAGAGGAGATAGAAATTCAACTTATCTATGAAGTTTGTCATAGACCCATAGTCAATTTGGAAATAGGGAGACAGTGATGCATAGAAGGAGATCACCGAAGCTAAAGATATCAAAAGGGTAGAGTTGATAGGACCCAGATAATGCCCCTTTATGAGATGTGGATTACAATATTTCACACTTTTAGTCTGAATTTCCCACAAAATGAAGAAAGTGCTCTGGCCTCATAACTTGTAAATACATTTTACTCCAGCACTGAGCCCATTCTTTTTCTGTTAATTTTCAACAGAGCCACCAATGTGCATGGGTGCATCCTCAGTGAGAGCAATTCCAGGAGCAGAACAAAGATGAATGTGATAAGAAGAAGAAATGGTCTTGGTCACTCTGTGATTTCTTTCCTTTTCCTATCATCATTTCATAATACATTTTTTAATGCTGGCAAAACACATAAGCACCAGCTCACACTTGATCTCATCATTGAGACCCAGATAAAATTGATGACATTTGGCGGTGGCATTCTATTGTGTGTCATCCACCAATCTCCATAACTCTGAGGTATTCCAGAACTGGAATCATGTTGTAACTGGGCTAAAGTAGCTACAGTTACAGAAAGGGTCATCAAATGCTGCTGAAAATCTTTAAAAAATGAGGCAAAGAAGAATAATATCCATGTACCAGATACGTTTGTCTAAAGCTGGGTACACACCTAAAGATTTTCTGTCCAACCATTCAAATAGTTGATTGGTTGGTATGAAAATCTGGTAATGTATGGGAGTAACTGATGATCAGCAATTTGCTCCTAAATGCCAGAAAACAGAGGAAAATGGTCTTTCAGACAAATTTGTTAAATGTTTGATCTAAAAAATTTGTTCAAACAACAGTTTTTGTCCATTTTCCGGCATTTGGGAGCAAATTGCTGATTGTCATTTGCTTTCATACCTTACCAGATTTTCATTCCAACCAATCAACTAGTTGGATGGTTGGACAGAAAATCTTTAAGTGTGTACCCAGTCTAAGTCAAGGCATAGTAAGAAAAGGTCCTGGGAGAAAAATCAAAGGAAATAAGAAAGTATACAACTATAAAGAAAAATCAGATAACATAGATGATAATTTGTAATTAATTAATTTGTCTAAAAAGATATTTACTATTTCCTGATGTTTCTGTGTTTGGATTTTAACCCTATACAAAAAGGTGATGCTAAAGTTGGAATACTTACAGTAGATTTTTCTTTATCTCTCTTAAACTTAAAATGTTTTGGGCCAATGAAAATAATTCATGTTCTGGAACAGGTGATATTAGTGATGGCAATGTGGCTAATAGTGTTTGTAAAATGTCAATAATAATCAACAAATTTGTACCTAATGATGTGTATGATTCATTTGTGAGTTTGATTGAAAATTACACTGTTAACTATACTAGGGTAATTCCATTTAAATGTCCTTTCAATTTGCCTTATAAGAAACACAGTATAGAGCTTTGATAAATCTGGCTGAGGATGACGGGCCGATCGTATCAGGTGTAGGATTTGGAGAAAAAAGTGGAGAAGTGGACCAGTGGAGCAGTCATCCATAGCAACCAATCAGCTTTGAGGTAGCATTTATCAAGAACATTCTATAATGATAGTTACGAGGGTGATTAGTTGCTATGGGCAACTTCTCCACTGGTCCACTTTCCCACTCTTTTCATGGCTTGACCCCTTTATATCAATTCTGAAATAGGTATTTACAACTAATTGTCTACAAATGACATTTATTTTTACAAGATTTAGTAAATTTTGTAAACCGCATAAGGAATCTATTTTGTAATTTTTTTTAACCATGTACAGATCAATTAATCTGTTATGCTGGGTCAGTAAGTATGCCATCTTAAGGTGCCCACACACTGTTAGATATTTTGCACTATTTGCCAATTTCGATGCATCGGAACAACAAATTGTGCAAAATATGTGCAAATCGTGAGTGTCTACTCACGATCACGATGCCGATGCACGTACCTGGGGTCGTACATCACTTATTCATATCTTCCCTCCTGCTAGTAAGATCTGGCAATCTCTTTAACGATGCACTAGAAATAGTTAAGGATGCTCAACAGGTCGTTAGTAGATCGTTTGTCAAAATGAACATTTTATGCACAATATCGTCAGTCCAGGACTGCCAGGGAGCTACCGGGAGTTCAAGGGAAATCATTAACAACATCGCATCATTTATGAGTCATTTAGTGTGTGGGCACCTTTAAACAGAAGTCCTGAAAATATGAGCTGTTGTTGGTATTTAAGGATGAGGTTGAGAGCCACTGCAATATACCATTGATGTGTCTATCTATTATTGGATCGTGACCAACAAAGTAGACTGATAGAATTTCTAGAAAGTTTGATAGAGACTGTTAATACTGTAAAGTATTCAAATTTAATGAATGGTTCTATCAGGAACTGCATGACACCAGTACTGTATGCAAATATTTACATGTCTCTATCAAGCAAATACCTTCTATTTAACATCCTCTATTTAACAATGTTGCTTCTTCAATTTTTGTTGTTATTGATGATCTTTTTGTAGTATGGTAGGATAGAAGTGAAGTTTTTAAATCACCCCTTTCTGTAATTAATTTGATTCATCCCACCATCAGGTTTACATTTAACTGAGGTAGTATTTAAGTTAATTATTTCAATATCAAAGTAATTAATAGAGGAGGTTTGCTTAGTTCTGATTTATTTGTGAAGTCAGTTGATAGGAATTGCTTATTATGAATGAATAGCTATCATCCTAGAAGCCTTACTAATAATTTACCTATACTGTAAGTCAATTGATGTACGTTAAGCACATTTTTGGATACTGCAGATAAATATGAATCTATTGCTACACATGTCATAGTTAAACTTCAAGGAATATTAATTGACACTCATGGATCATAGATGTAAAATAAGGAGTTTTTCAGGTCTGGTCTAACTGATTTGAATAAATCTGAAATGTACTGGAGATAGCTCAACATTCCTCTGAACTTATACATTCTGTTTCACAGGTGAAATGTATTTTGGAACAGGTGGTAGATTGTACAAGAGATGGAGATATTAGAGTCTTGTTATGCAGATGTGGACATTATTTATTGATAAAATCTATACGTTATTTCCTAAGGGCCCAAATAAGCATATTGACCTCTCCTGCTTTCTTTAATTGTTGGTCATATGCATTAAGTAGTGCAATATTGAGTGATCATTTACAATGAATACAATTAGAAATGTTTGTTTATGGTTTTGATTTGCTGGGTATTGTTTGTTATTGCATTTTGTATATATTGATTACATTGCTTATTTGGATAAGTAATGAATGTACACAGTTACTTAGTATTGAGTATTACTCAAGACTAAATAACTGAGTTAGGAGTTAACTCCAAAATTGTTGTGCAGGGGCTCTTTCTGCCTGCTCATGCTGTATATTCATCAATACATTTACTTTATCTAGCCTAGCTGAAGCCCTATATGGGCCTTATTATTTTTTAGTTTATTTTTTATGCTGACTTGCCATGGGATCTTTGTTTGAGATACTGTATTTCAAGTGTGCTCCTTGGAGGTAAGACTTAAGCTTTCAAGCTTTGAGAATATCATTGGTGATTTATATACCTGGTTACTGTTAGGAACCCACTGGGTCCAATTGCAAAATAAGTCACAGGATGTTATGAAACAAGTGGCTGGTTTACTACACACATTGCAGGATGAGACAGAGACCAGGGAGTACACAGTATGTACTTGAAATACTTTGTTCACACAGGAATGGATTTTTGAAATAACTCGGGTGAAATGTACAGCAAATGCACGGCAATAGATACTTGAAATAATGTGACTGAAATACAGTACTGTATACAGATACTTGAAATGCAATAAACAATGTCCCGGATAACTGTTAATTGCTATAGCAATTAACAAAGCCTTTGTTAAAAACAGGCACAGATACTCACAGGGGTTTATAGCAAAACTAAATCCAGAACATTGGAGTACACAGGAGTAGGGATGCAGAAATCATTGCAGAAACATAAATGCCAGAGTTTCCAAGCATGGCAGATCAGAACAGATAGGAAAACTTAATGACCCAGCAATGAGTGCTGGGATCAGGCAGAGTGAATAGACAGGTGTCAGGTGTTGTCTGTGGTGGTATTTAATAAATAATGAATCACCTGACACCTGGCCACAGAAAAAAGTCAGAAGAGCAGCCCCTCTGGCAGTACTCATAACTGCAGCTCACAAATTAGGAGGCCTGGTAACCCCTTTTTCTTACAGTTAGCTGCCTAATTCATGATATCATCTTTAAGTAGGTCAGAGGAATAAGTGAGTAACATCATCATAATAATAATAATAATAATAATAATAATAATAATAATAATAACTAGCACTGGGCTTTAAATTGGCAATACTGACTACTACCAAATTTTCAGGCATTACCGAGTGTGGTTCCTATTCCAAGGAACTGAGAATTTAATTTATCTACCACAAGTATCATTTGGGCCTGCATCTGCTGTGTTTTTTGTATTAAAGGTGGCTTAGTAGTTTTAGCAACTGCGGATTTCATGTATGGGACCAGTTTACCTTGTATTCCTTGAGTACATAATCAGATAATAATATAAGTCGGTAGAATTCAATGGCAGAATTACACACAAATCTGTTTAAATAAAACTTGATCAAAAGTCACAGTCCAATAAAGTGTAAACAGTAATGCAGGTTTAGAGTAGCAAGCAAATAATCTGGTAACAACCTGGTTGTCTACTATCACCTTGTATAGGGAAAGTTGGTTGCAGGTTGCTAATGTGTTTAAAGACAAACCTCAAGGAAAATGTAATTGTGACTCACAATCACAAAAATAAAATAAGGAACTTTTCATATCTGGTCTAACCAGTGGTGAATTTTACCTAGGTGCTGCAAGACTCCAGTCACTTCAGTAAATTCCATCACCCCCCAGTAATCCTCCAGTGCATACACTGGCAGGCTTCATATTGGAAGTGCTTCCTGTTAATGTCAGACAGCATGTCAGACAGTCAGTTCCGGGGGGAGGTGTTTTCTCTTCCTGGTACTGCTAGTCTTTACAGCCATTAGCAGTAAATGCCTCCAATGAGAAGCCACTTCTGTTTCTATTACGCTAATGTTACAGTACCTGGCATCTGTGGGCTGCAGCCAATGCTGTACCTAGAAGTCAGTTTTTGTGTACATTCACGTCTTTTTCTTGGTAGATTTTCCTTGTGCATGCCTGAAATATAAGGAAAGGAATCCAGACCGCTTACCTGATTTGCAGTCAGTTAGTTTCCCTCATTTAAAAAGGTAGGAGCTGTCCCTGTGTCTAACTTATTTGAATAAATCTAAAAACACAGTTTCTGAGGTGCAGAAGTGATATGTCACTGAAGATATCAGCACAGATAAATTTCATTTTGCTTCTGTGTAACGTGAGCAGGAAGATTGTGCAGGAAAACATTGCATCTAAATCTAACATTCAAATCCTGGCTCTGGATAATAATAGGTAAAAAATAGGAAAATGGAAAAAAAAAATACCCAAGACAGCACAATGTAACTGAGTGCTAAGGAAGAAGCACAATTACTGTATATATTATTAAAACTTAAAAAAATTACATTAAATGACATCAAATAAATTGATTGCTGTCCCCAATATGAAATAAGAAACAAGAAGTGCTGAATGATTCGCAAGGTATAAATTATTATTCTGAAATTTATAAATAATAGTGATAATATAGTGAAATCTATATCAAAATGGTTATGTATGACAATCAATCCATAACTGAATTAATATATGTAATGTGCAGTTATCAAATCATAAAGACCAATCTTATCAACACAATAATGTTAAAATCTGATCATAACCTTAAAATAACAATCACAAATGACAAATTGGAAAATGAAGAAATCATTCACATATTGATATAATAGAAATATTTCCATTTGCAACATAGATACTCAGAATAATTAACCATCCAGTCTTCTATAGGATGTACTCATCAAGGAGTAATATGATTGAGTATTAACGAACCTTATTTTCTTAATTGACAGCTTACTATGAGCAAAATCACAATAAGGTAGAGGTTCCCAAACTCGGTCCTCAAGGCATCCTAAAAGTCCAGGTTTTAAGGATAACCGTGCTTGGGCTCAGGTGACTTAGGGGTCTATTTACTAAGAAGTGTTAGGAGACAGAGTGAAAAGTGATGAGGTGCCAGCCAATCAGCTCCCAACTGTCATTTTTCAAACACAGCCTGTGAGATGGCAATAGTACCTCAGTCTTTTGACTTAACCATCTGTGTTCAATCATGGATACCCTTAAAACCTGGACCGTTAGGGTGCCTTGAGGACTGAGTTTGGGCCAGTCTGCACTAATGCAAATTGGATCAGTCTTCTAATACAATATTTCTATATTGAAACACCAAATAACTCTGTGTTGCTTCTTTATAATGATTGACAGCTTGGTGTCAATAAACTTTGCAATTTTTAATCCTAAGCGTAAAGTCTTTGACAACTAAAGTATCTTGAAAATCAGTGTTAAGGACTATATATCATGGACATACAATTTGAAATACTTGTTCACTTATATAAAGACTAACATTTTCAGCATTTATGCATTTTCTTAATAAGTGACAAACAGAGCAGTCCTGTGTCTTTTCCTCGGCTCTAAAATAATGACTTTACAAAAGAATAATCAACAACAAATTTAGATTATATCTGTACAATGTCCCAGCATTCTGAATAAGTTTAGTAAACAGCTAATCCAATGATGTAGAAATAAGAGCATAGATTGGGGCTTAATATTGTAGGTTGATAGAAATCTATGGATGGTTCAACAATAATATGATCACCTTTCGATTATGTCGATTATGACAATAACTGACGCGTTTCTTCACTGATATGATTTCTTAAGAGACATTTAATATTATTATTGCCGTTCATTTCAGAATCATTTTGTGGCTTAGTAAAGGCACATTATTTTGGAACGCTGATCCATTTTGCATTAGAATGATTTACACAGAGTGAACTTTCAAAATTGAACATGAGGTTCAGCAGCGTTAAAGTCTAAGCTACGGAAATTATGAATGTTCCTGTTATCAACTGTCTGCAGCAGGTTTCAGTATATTTCTCTATTATTGGGATTGCAATCATTTTGCGGCACTGGCACTTTAAATAATATTGGACCATTTTCTATAAATATACCTTTCAGTACATATATTCCATTAAGAGTTTGGATATAAAATGTTGTAGCCCTTTACACTTATAGCCCTTTATAGATTTGATAACAGTATATAACACCTACAGTCATCCAAGTTATTCTGCAGTCCTTAAACGGTGCATATACATTACAGTAATGAACAAGGTTGCACACATGTTATTTTGTTGATGATTACTATAAATACATTACCTGAGTTTTGTTTCAAATGTAACCTTAATTTAATGAAAATTTTAAGTGTTTTCACATTTCTTAACTTATGCTTCTTTCTGCATAAAAATATATTTGCTAAGCAATCACATTCATATTAATTATGTACATTAGAGATTTATTTAAAAGAAAACAGTTACTGCATTAAGGTGCATATCCAGTAGCGGATAGAGGAACGACAGTATGATTACAACGTTGTAATCGTACAGTTATTCCTCTTCCCCTGCAGTGCCTACACTGAACGATATGTCATTTAGTGTAGGCACCCTCCCTCATCCCTAAACATGGTCAATCTGTCGTTATCGGCAGATTGACCAGCATGTTCAGGCTATGATTGATGTCGGAAACGACCAGCAGCTCTGTTTGAGCATAAGCTTACTCAGAGGTTTGATGTGAGACCGATGTGCGACCGATGTGCAACTGATGTTTCCAATGTTCCCGCTTTTGTACTTTAGTGGCGGATGTGAGATGCCAGAGGTTGGTGTCGCAGTGCAAAAAAAGTCATTAGCATATTTTCGCAAGTCCTATTTGTATGGAATCACAGTCACGACAGGATTTGCATCCATCTCTGGTGGTAATCATCCATCTAAGAGTGAGATCAAAAAGACACCCAACAGTAGACTGTCATTTCTTCCTTTAGGCCGGTTTCTTTGACTCTGCTATAATGAAAGTGGTCCTTCATAGGTGGAAATCCACTTTAAGATTGTTATCCAAACTCACTATGCCTTCAGGGGCTTAGTGTACTGTAATACTTATCTGTACACACAGGGATAAACATACTAACACACAGAAAGCACTTCTAAGTTGCCATAAATACACAGAAATAGACATGCAGTTATAGTGCTCCAATAAAGTGCATATACTTCTACAAATGCACAATGCTAAAATACCTGTGTAGTCACAAGTATGAACACTTTTGTTTTCTAGCTTAAATACATTCTACTAGGGGTGTGCACAGGCCACTTTTCGTGTTTTGTGTTTTGGTTTTGGATCTGGATCTTTCTTCGTGTTTTGGATCTGGATTGGTTTTGCCAAAACCACCCTTCCATGTTTTGGGTTCTGGGTTTTGTGTTTTGGATCTGTATTTTTTTTTTTTAAAAGCGTAAAAACAGCTAAAATCACAAAATTTGTGGATTTTTCTGCTCCTATGCTATTATTATCCTCAATAACCTTAATTTCCACTCATTTCCAGTCTATTCTGAACACCTCACACCTCACAATAGTGTTTTTATGTCCGAAAGGTTGCACCGAGGTAGCTGGATGACTATGCTAAGCGATACGAGTGGGCGGCACAAACACGTGGCCCATCTAGGAGTGGCACTGCAGTGGCAGACAGAATGGCAGTTTGAAAAACTAGGCCCCAAACAATACATAATGCAAAGAAAAAAAAGAGGTGCAAGATGGAATTGTCCTTGGGCCCTCCCACCCACCCTTATGTTGTATAAATAGGACATGCACACTTTAACAATCCAATCATTTCAGCACCAGGGTCTGCCACACGACTGTGGCTGAAATGATTGGTTCATTTGGGCCCCCACAAAACAAGCTGGCAATTAATCTGTCCCTGCACAAACTGGCTCTACGGAGGCAAGATGTCGTCCTCATCCTCCTCATCCACCGATTCCTCACCCTCTTCAGTGTTGTGTACATCCTCATCCTCACAGAGTATTAAATCGTCCCCGCTGGAATCCACCACCACAGGTCTCTCTGTACGTTCTGGAGGCTGGTCTCCCTGGAAGCAACCTCCTACGCCTTTCGCTGACAAGGTTCCCGGCTGCACTAAACACTCTTTCGGAGTACACACTGGAGGGGGGGCAACTCAGGTAAAATAGAGCCAGTTTGTACAGGGGCCTCCAAATTGCCTCTTTTTCTTATGGTGACAGTATCATATGCAGTGACAGTAGACATGTCAGAAATTGTTGCCAGGTACTTCAGTCCGGACCAGATGTCCAAACTTGGTCCTGCCTGCCCTGCATCACCGCCAGCGGGTTGCTTAGGATACCTAAGTTTTTTCCTGGCAGCCCCAGTTGCGGGAGAAAAGGAGGAAGGAGCTGTTGACATGTCACGTTCCGCTTCAGCTGACAGTGTTTTCACCAGCAGGTCTTTGCACCTCTGCAGGCTTGCGTTGGCCGGAAAGAGAGACAACACATAGGCTTTAAACCTAGGTGGCCAAAATGTAGTGGTCTGATTTCAACAGATTGACCACCCTGGAATCCTGGCAAAGCAAATGAAGGGCTTCATTAACAAGTCCCACATGCCGAGCGGAATCGCTCCGTCTTAGCTACTCCTTCACTTTCTCCAGCTGCTTCTGCAAAAGCCTGATGAGGTGAATGACCTGACTCAAGCTGGCAGTGTCTGAACTGACTTCACGTTCGAAGGGCTGGAGAACCTTGCGCAACACGGAAATCATTCTCCACTGCACTTGATTCAGGTGCATACCCCCTCCTTTGCCTATGTCATAGGTGGATGTATAGGCTTGAATGGCCTTTTGCTGCTCCTCCATCCTCTGAAGCATATAGAGGGTTGAGTTCCACCGCGTCACAACCTCTTGCTTCAGGTGATGGCGGGGCAGGTTCAAGAGTGTTTGCTGGTGCTCCAGTCTTTGGCACGCAGTCGCTGAATGGCGAAAGTGGCCAGAAATTTTTCAGGCCACCCAAAGCATCTCCTGCACGCCCCTGTCGCTTTTCAGAAAATTCTGCACCACCAAGTTTATTGTGTGAGCAAAACATGGGACGTGCTGGAATTTGCCCAGATGTAATCTAATGCACAATATTGGAGGCGTTGTCAGATATCACAAATCCCCAGGAGAGTCTAAGTTGGGTATGCCACTGGGCGATGATTTCCCTCAGTTTCTCTAAGAGGTTGTCGGCGGTGTGCCTCTTACTGAAACCAGTGATACACAGCGTAGCCTGCCTTGGAACGAGCTGGCATTTCTGAGATGCTGCTACTGGTGACGCTGCTGCTGTTGCTGCGTAAGGTGATACATCTACCCAGTGGGCTGTCACAGTCATATAGTCCTTAGTCTGCCCTGTTCCACTTGTCCACATGTCCGTGGTTAAGTGGACATTGGGTACAATGGCATTTTTCAGGACACATCTAACACCAACATAGCAGTCAAGGCCTCAGTTATACATTTTGCTTCAGGATGACTGCTGTCGTACTTCATCCTCCTCGCTAAGGACTGTTGGAGGGTCAATTGTTTAGTAAAAGTAGTGGTGTTCCTACTTCCTCTCTGGGATGATGAATGACTCCCAGCAGCAGCAACAGCAGCGGCGGCAGCAGGAGGCATAGCAATGCAGGATCCTCCGGAGGAATCCCGGATAGGAGAGTCAGTCATGCCAGTGACATGGCCTGCAGGACTACTTCCGATCCTGACTAAGGAGGAAATTGACGAGGAGGGAGTTGACGGTGTGGTTTGCAGGCGCTTGGATACAACAGGACAACGGGATTTAGGTGTCCCTGGACTGCTTACGGTCTTAGCCAAAGTTTCTGAACTTGACAGTAACTTTTTATGAACGCGCTGCAGGTGCCATATAAGGGAGGATGTTCCTAGGTGGTTAACATCCCTACCCCTACTTATTTCACCTTTACATATGGTACATATGGCAAGACAGTTGTCGTCCGGATTTGGATAGAAATATTGCAAGACCAAAGAGGTGGAATGTTTGGTCTTCTGCCCAGGCATGACCGTGATGGCATTTTCATCCCACGGACAACAACTGTCTCCCCCGGAGCCTGATTTAAACAAACCACATCACCATCAGAATCCTCCTCGCCAACTTCCTCCTCAGCGCCAGCTACACCAGTATCCTCATCCTGTTGTACTTCAACAGTGACATCTTCAATTTGCATATCAGCAAGTGGACTGTGGGTGCTCCTTTCAGCACTTGCAGAGGGCGTGCAAATGGTGGAAAGAGCCACCTCTTCCTGTCCAGTGCTGGGAAGGTCAGGCATCGCAACCACTACCATTACACTTGGACTCTCCTTGTGGATTTGTGATATCTTCTTAGAACGCACAGTTCTTCGCTGTGCTTTTGCCAGCTTAACTCATTTGATTTTATTAGTGGGAGGAGGGCTTCCATGGTCATGTGAAGCTGAACCACTAGTCATGAACATAGGGAAAGACCTTAGCCATTCCTTGCCACTCCGTGTCGTAAATGGCATATTGGCAAGTTTACGTTTCTCTTCAGATGATTTAAATGTTTTTTTCAAGGTCATTTTCCTGAACTCTGTCATTTGGGATTGTATGTGCCCTCTACTATGACATTGGGCATCGGCCTTGGCAGATGGCGTTGATGGCTTGTTATCGTCTATGTCATGACTAGTGGCAGCAGCTTCAGCACTAGTAGGAAGTGGTTCTTGATCTTTCCCTATTTTATTTTTATCGGACAAAGGCCCTGATTCAGACCCACTCGCGAGCGGCTATCCGCTCGCAAGTGGGCCGATGTTCTGCACTGAGCATGCGCACGACGGAGGGAGCTCCGTCGTGCGCATGCGCCAGACGCGACGAGCGAAGGAAAGTCCTTCGCTCGTTGTGTCTGATCAAAGGGGGCGTGCTGTCGATGTTGATTGACAGCATGCCCCCTTTGGTGGGCGTGCCGGGGGCGTGCCTCCCTGACGGGGGCGTTCCCACGGGAACGCCTCCCGTCAGAAGCCGGCCCACTGACATCACTAGTGATGTCAGTGGGAGTGATTTTGGCTCTGATAGAGCCAAAATCACTCCGGAGCTTGCGGTTGAAAACCTCAACCGCAGGCTCCGGCTCGCAGTTTCGCTGGTCGCGATGGTCAAGACCATCGCGGCCATCAAACTGCACGCTCGTATAGGCTGTGGGTGGTGACCCACAGCTATACGAGCGTCCAGGAGGACGCTCCATTTTTATGGAGGGCAGCCCTCATTCAGAGCGTGCGCTCTGCTCAGAGCGTACGGCTCTGAATGAGGGCCAAAGTTTGGTCCTCCATTTATGTTATATTGATATATACATGCGGCTAAGGCACACACAAACACAGAAAATAATTTTTTATTTTTGTTGGAGACTAGTGCACTTTGTGGGTTACACCACCCTTTAAGAAATGAGCCAGCCGGCCCTTTACTTATGGGACACAGGCGTATGCTTGGCGCTGCTCCTTTGTTGATGCACGTGCTGCTACACTGCACAACACTACACTACACTACACAGCCCAGCCAGCCCTAACTCCCACCCTCCCTCTTCACTGTCCACAGCCGAGTGAGAAAATGGCGCCGACGCGGGTACCTTATATAGGATCCAAAACCCGCGAGACCCAGAAGGCGGGATGATGACGTTTTGCCTCGATTTCACATTCGAGTCAGGCTGGAAAAGTCGAGCCTGACTCGGATCGGCCTCGGATCGGGGGGGCTCGGGGGGGTTCGGATTTCAGAAATCCGAACCCACTCACCCCTACATTCTACATATTATACATATACAACAGATACACATTTGTATTTTTGCCAATCTGTTTTCCCTGATGTGCTTATGAGCTATGCAAGAACGGTTGGGTTTGAGACTCATGTTAAAGCTGAATATTTATGTCAATGTGCAACATAGGAAGAAGTACTGTTTAGATTACATAGGAAACTGATGGCCTATTGTCTTGTCTAGTGGTGATGGAAACTATATGAATAATAGATACTGCTTTTTCCATGCTCTGTGTTGATGATTGATGGTAGATATCTGGGGCCAAATGTAATAGGGCGAGAGTTTCGAAAATGTGAGAGTTTAGCAGTAAAACTCTCACACTACTACATTGATCGAGTTGTATTTTACACAGGAAACACCTGGATGAGAGTTTAAGGGGCATATGTATCAAAGTTTGATGTGAGATAATATTGTGAAATATATATCACCAACCAATCAGCTTCTAACTTACATTTTGCAGGCTGTGTTTAAGAAATGATAGTTTGTAGCTGATTGTTTAGTGATATATATTTCAAAATTTTATCTCACATCAAGCTTTGATACATATGCCCCTAAATCTTAAGAGTTTTTTGAGTCTGTAAAACATGTGAGTTTGCATGTTCTGTGACTTTATTACATTGGCTGAGTTTAAAAATGTGACAGTTTTCTCTCACATATTTTAAACTCTCACCCTATTACATTTGGCCCCAGGTCTCTCTATTCATGTATCACTAGAGCCAGTGTTTCCTTCCATGGAGGAAAAGCTTTGAAAATCATCTAGATTCTAGTGGAAAGGGAGGGCAGTACCAAAGGTCCTTCTCATTAGTATGATATCAGCAAAAAGACCCTCTGTCTACTGTTTCTGACAGTGGACTTACTGAATTTCCACATGGCCCATCTATGTGTGAGATGAGTAAATGTTTTATAATTTGTTAAATTAAGTTTCCATTTCACAGGGTGGTGATGCAAGCCCCAGAACTCTCTGACTGAGTTGTACCATAAAGTACATTGGACTGACCTTTATTTCTAGTGCTTCCATTTTAAATGGTTGGATTGCCCCGAAAAAAATAAGGCATTGTAAATAGAGCACACTCATTATGATTTCATCGAGCTCTGAGAATTCCTCTTAGACAACTGTCTGCTTTTGATCTACCACATATTTCCTGCTTGTATAATCCAGTGAGCAGACAAAAAGTGTTTAGTGTTTTCTTATTAGAACACAACAGGATTCAACAATAGTTCACACAAGGGGTGATTTGAAGCGTGTCCAATGCAGATGAACACAAATGACTTGTCTGTGGCAACATCATGGAAGGTCATCAGTTGTGTTTATACAGTTGTATAATAAGCCAATAATCAGTATTTAGCTCTGTAGCTGAGGAATTGTCCAGTGGGTCTACAGTGTGGACCATCCTCCCACACAACTTCTGGGCTTTTCTCCAATATTTAGTGCAGGAAGGCAGGAATTAAAGGGGCAATATAACTAAAAAGCAAATTACTCTTTATAAAAAGGTTGTTGTGCAAATAACATATAAAGCACTGTACAAACATTTCCCGGAAGCCATCAAGACTAAATATCTTCATATTTTCAAGGTAATTCTGTGATTTTCAGGGGAAGTGATTTTCTCTGCAAGCTACACTTCCTACCTGTAGATCTGTACAAACATATGGCTTGATTCAGAGATGGGCAGTATTGCAGAGCCGCACAGAAGCTGCTGTGCAATACTGTCAAACAAAATGTAAATGCAGCAGGAGGTATTTGCAGGAAATATACACCTCCCTGCTGTATCAGAGAGATCCGTGTGCAGCGTCAGTCGCAATGGTTGCCCCTTTGACCAGGGACGGTAAGCTGAGACTTACAGAGCCTGGCTGGTTCCTGGCCACTTGCAAGACCAGGAAATCTGAGTCCACCAATGCAGACTCTGGCCTAAACCCTCCTGGAACAGGCTGAGGCTAGGAGACACTGCGAGCAGACTTGCAGATGGAGGGTTGCACATGTTCAGTACACATCCTGCGCATGCGCAGTCCTCCAACAATCGAAGATGTGCACTAACCATAGGGTTAGCGTACATCTCTGAATCAGGTCCATAGTGTATAGGAAAAGGATGTTTTTGAGGAATGCTGACTACCCACATTTGAATAATGACACCCCAAGGTGGAGTGGTAAGTCGATGGTTCCATACTCTTTTGGCCTTGCACAAGCGATCACTGCATATAAAATTTAAATATGTTGGTCCCTATTTATATACATTTACACAATGGCCTGTTAGGTATAATCTCTTATCACCACTATTAGCAGCAATAAGAGATGATACAGTTTATCAGTAAACTCATGCCTGGACAGCGCTTCTGATAAGAGTATAGTATAGCTATCACTTTCGCTATACTTTTGGGTTCTATCCTGGCCTATTCATTGCACAAGCGAGGCCATCAGGCAGCACATGAGAAGAAAACAAATAGTTCATGGAAGAAGGATTTGAGTATGCATCCTGCTGGGGAGGGGTCAGGAGACTCCTCATCAGTTGGGCTTTAACTTTAGTCAGGATATACTAATGCCATTTTCAGACTCTACAGTACATACCAACTTTAAAAAAAACATCTCTGGGAGAGTCCCAAAGGGGACAATCAGGACTGAGATATGGGGAGATGATGCACCGTAAATGCATCATCTTGTCCTCACCATCCACTGTTCACAACTACAATTAGCAGTATTTTACAATGGGAGTGGGGTCACAATGCTGTAATTCAAACCCCTGGGTCACCCACTTCACTCTGGAAGTGGAAATCTCTTGTACAGAATCTCTTGGGTGCAGAAGAGTTGTTTGTAAAATCAATAAATTGTAAATATCTTGCAGCTGTCAATGGAAAAGGTCAGACTCCAAAATAGTATCAGTAAATGATAAATAAAAAGTTTTAAGCTTTGTTAAAAATTATGTGTGTGCAGGTGTTGATATTGCAGAGTTATGTAGGCACACACCAGCAGATGAGAAAAACTATGAACAGCCCAGTTACTTAACCAGTGGTGTTGGTTTATTGAGAGATAGCTGGTATATCCGTACTCACTGTTACATGCACACTGGCAATGGAGCAGAGCAGTGTTCTATACAGCTCCCCAGCAGGTGAGTGTACTGTATGCTGCAAACTGGCAGCAGTGTAAAGATGCTGGAACAGTTCTCCCTAGGAGATAAGTAGAAAACTTCTGTTTCCCACATGTCACTCTTACACAGTACACAGTAAAGACAAGATGGCCATTGCTCATGCTCAGTAAAAATCTCAGTGGCCATCTTGGTACAGGGCATGATGCCTCCCTGGAGGGACAGGAAGTTGGATTCTGCGCAGTAGCACACTCCTCTTTCAACACTCCCCCTCGCTACAAACTATTCCATGTTTCAAATTAACATTCAACTTCAGCTTTTCTGTAGCGACCTGTAAAATAAATTTGGTTAAACAAGTGAAAAGGCATCAACATATCAATTTGGCCTTGTCAGGAGATACTAGCAAAATTTCCTTTGCTGATAGGGCCTTAACAACAGTCTCTCGACTCATGAACTTGAGACTGTTGCAACTTAATGGTTCTTAATGGTTTTTAAATCTTTCAAAGTCTCTGTGCCTATATTGGATTCCCATTAACACCAATTAGTCTTTACTTTTGGCTTCTGGATATCTTGTAACTTACTGACTTCAGTGTTTGCAAGTTCCTCTTATGTTGTTTGCCGAAATTTTATCTTACAGAAGACCTCCTCTGTGGTTGAACTTCCACACTGATAGTCCCTGACCCTGACTCATGTATATCTTCAGCTGCTGGTATATCGAGTGACACAACCTTGCTCTGCAGATCAGCTTTGATTTGCCTAGTTTCTTAAAAATAACATCTCATGATTTAACAAGCTTTCTGGTATTTGGGTTCCACAATCTGTAACCTTTGCTGTCATAGCAATAGCCAAGCATTATGCACTTTACTGACTTTGAATTCAGCTTTAGTCTTTTCTCCTTTGATATACTGTATGCACATAGGCCATACTTCCAAAAGTTTTGAGATATCTTACACTTGGTTTTCTCTTTGACCAGGCTTCAATAGATGCTATGACCTTTAGGGCAAATGGGCAACTGTAGAAAAACAGTTCGAGATAAACTGTTGTGGACATGGCTTCTGCCACAAAAACTGCTTGGCTAAGTCTGCATCCTTTAGCATGCATCTTGCTCTCTCTGCTAATGTACAGATTGCTCGCTAATTGACACAATTTTGCTCAGGAGTATAGGCAATGGTCAATTGATGCTCTATTCCATATTTTCTTAAGAGTTGTTCCACTTCTCTGTTGAGATATTCTCCACAATTACCAAATCTCAGGGTCTTGAATCTATAACCTGTTTGATTCTCTTGCAATCTCTCTGATGAAGTTACACGTGTTATACTTTTGAAGTCTTCTATAAAGTCTTCTATAAATGTCACAGAGTATATGTACCCACTCACAGATTTTACTTATATTGGACCACACTCATCTGAATGTACTATTTTAAGTTGTTTTGTAGCTCTGCTTGTTGATTTTGGAAACAGCTGATGTCTTTGTTTCCCCATAATACAGGTCTCATATACAGGTTTCTCTGTGTTAGTAACTGACATTTTTGTAACCATTCCATTTTGTAGCTTCTGAACACTGTCAATTCAAGGTGACCAAATCTTCTATACTAGAATTTCAATGACTGTAACTCAGTTGTCATCATTGTGTAACAGTGCTGTGTATCAAGTGCCACAAAACCAAGACTTCATCACTCTTACCCTGTCCAGCGGTGCTTTACAAAAGTGGGTCATTCTGTCCCAGAGCGCTGTCACTTCAATTCCTGAGTTTCATAGGCACAGCCATGTTGGCTCTGATCAGGTGAGCACCAGTATCCAGTCTCTACCTGCCTCCTGTGCTCACATGATCACCTCATCCTATCCCTGACAAAAGCACCCTTTGTAAGCCTACACCTGACACAAACACCTTGTTGGAACAATGTGGTTTTTTTACCTTCCAGTGAACTCATTCACTAGTGAGTAAGTACTACTTCGAATCCACTGTCTGAACCTGCGCTATTGGATTTCTGCAAGCTGCTGCTTCCGAGTCTGTTCCACCCACTCTGCAGCAATGCAATGTATGCAGATTCCAGTCTGCACTTTAGCAGCCTGTATTCAAGCACTGGCCCTAGTCCAGCAGAACTACAGTTACATTCACCAGTTCCACTCCAGTCCAAGCTTGCATTTCTACTCTGGCTTGTTGCTACCATCTCCGGTCCCACTCCAATACAAGCCTGTGGCTCCCACTCTGGCTGGCTGTTGCTGTTATCTCTGGTCCCACTCCGGTTAAGCCTGCGGTTCCACTCCAGCTTACCATTACTATCACCGGTACCATTGCGGTCCAAACCTCCAATTCGGCTATACTGCTGTTACCTACAGTATGAGTCATGGTACTATTCCGGTACATATCTCTGTGTCCACTCTGGCTACTCTGCTGTTACCTCTGATCCCATTCCAGTTCAAGCCTCAGGTTCCAGTCTGGATACTCTGATGTAACCTCCGGTTCCATTCTGGTTCAAGTCTCTTGTTCAACTCTGGCTACTCTGCTGTTACCTCCGGCCCCATTCCAGTTCAAGTTTCCAGTTCCATTCTGATTCAATGTCTGCAGCCTTTGGTTTTTATCCGGTTCATCTACAGTCCAACTTTCTAAGTTATTCTGTGATGCCAGCCTGCTTATTTACTAAAGTCTGCTAGGCATTACAAAGACTACCCTAGTTCTTCCAGTGACAAGTCTTCTGCCACAATGACCTCATCTACTAGCACAGAGATTTCTTTCCTGCTCATTGCAGGTTCAAATTAACTTTATCCTCTCTGTACTTTAGTTTACTTCCACCAAGTATTATATTGCTTTTGCTCAGCATTGCAGCTCCTGAACAACTCTGGGACTCCTTACTCACTCTACCATCGGTACCACTCTCAATGGTGGATGTTGCTCTGCAGGTCATTCCTAAAGTGTTGAGGTTTGTGCTGAGTTTCTGCTTCAACATTCAATTCGGTTGTTGGGGGACTGGGTGCTGGACCTTAGCTCCTCGAGGATATAGGCTCCAGTGACCTGGCTCTGATAATCAGCCTGCAGCATCTGTTAGCAGATTCCAGATGGGCTACTGATACCTGAAGTACTCTCTGCTCTGTCCCCTGAGTTCTCAAACATTGGTTCTGGACCCTTATCCCTACATTTAGGTTAAGGGGTTGAGTTCCACTCAATTGGTTCCAGGGGCAGACTGGTCCCTTTTCTATTTCTCACAATGCACTGTACTTTGGCACTGTAGCCTATCGGTTCTAGGACACTGTTGGCTATAAGAATTGTTCCCATTTCTGGTACTTAAAGCACATCTTGGATCTCTATGACTTTTGATCTTTTTCCAATTTTTAAGCAAGCTTTATTTTGCTCAACTTTATTTACTGTAAGGACTTGATTGCTTATTCCTTTGATAGTGATAGGGTCACATTTGGTTATCATGGTGAGCCATTTCTGTCAGCTGAAAGGTTTAATTGCTCCTGAATCAATATACTAATAATCGTTTTAGCAGCTGTCCATAACACTCAGGGCTGCCTCATCTCTGCTGTTGCATTTCCTGCTTTGTATAGAATTCACATTCTTTTGTCTGCACTTAATTGCTTTGTGACCTATCTTGTGACAATTGTAACACTTCAAATAAAATTTTTTGAATTTTTCACTCTATATATGTAATGCATTTGTCTCAGTATTCAAATCACAGGGCAAATGGTATTGAAACTGTAATAACTTTGCTCTGTCTGTGGACCTGATTCAGCAAGGATCGGAATTGCAAAGCTAAATGCAGACAGCTTTGCAATTGCAATCCTTGCATCAATGCAAATGCAGCCGGAGGTGTATGACACTGCCTGCTGCATTTGCGATCCCAGCACAGTGACGGAGGTTGCAGGCTGGGATTACCATTGTGACCATCGCGACCATCAGTGGTCAATGGTCATGATGGTGGATGGTGCCAGGTCTCTGGCCAGCTTACTCAGGCTGGTTGGCTTGCAATAACAGGACACTGTGCTGATCAACACAGATCTTGGATTGGCCACTCCTGGAAAACAGGACAGACAAACCCCTGTTTCCAGGACACCGGCAGCTCCCACGCCGCACTTAAATGTGAACTTGCATTCACTGCTGAATCAGGCCCTTTGTCTGATGTTAACTTTGCTGTGTTTACTTCCAGCACCACAACTAAGAAGTCAAACTCAAGCATCACCTTCTGAAGCTTTGCTGTAGCAATCTCTTCATCATCTACTTACATTTCAACATTTTGTCTACATAATCACTCATACTGCTATATTCAATCAATTTGGTTTTATACAATACACATCTTAAATTAATTCTCATGAGACTTCTATCTTGGTATTCCCACTTTTTATTTTCTTCCTAAAATTCACAAGTCCCTCACTTCACCCCCTGGTCATCCTATTATTTCGGGTGTTAATTCTCTTATGTCTAACCTTTCTTTCTATATTGATTCTTATCTTCAGCCCCTTGTAAGCACTCTGAGGTCTCATCTAAAAGATAAAACCTGTTTTTTTAAGATGGATTCAATCTATAGAGTGGAAACCAACCTATGCATTTTTGACCTTAGATGTGACCTCTGAATCCCACACCAGAGAGGGCTGAAAGTCATTAATAAATGACTTTTGGGGGATGATGACCTCAGAGTGGAACACAGAGACTTTCTTATACAATCTATTTCTTTCATTCTTTCTCATAATTATTTTCTTTTTTTGGATACTTATTATTTGCAGGTGATGAGAATGGCCATGGGGACCAGGTTTGTGCCCAGCTACACCAACCTATACATTCTTATAATCTTACTTTTTCCTACACCTATGAATCTCATAGGGTGGACTTTTTGGATGTGACCCTCGAGGCATTTGACAATAGGATCTTGACTTCTAATTTTGCCAAAGCAGTTAATACCAAAGCTTATTTTCATTATAAGAGTGCACATTTCACACCCTGGAGGTGCAATATACCGAAAAGTAAATTCATATGCCTCCGCCATAACTGTGCCACTCAAGAAATTTTTGATAAACAAGCTATTGATATGTTTGAATCCTTTAAAGCTCGAGGCTACCCAGAAAACCTTTTGAGAAAGCCTTTCTGGAAGTCTCTCATATGGACAGGGAGAGGCTTCTCCAAGGGAAGATTCCAAGTCAAGAATTTAATCTTTATGTTACGAATGACAGGGAATTAGCCTTTGTGTATAAATACAACAATGATTTTAAGGAGATTCGTGATATTATATCATGCAATTATAGTGTTCTAAGACATGACAATATACTTGGTGAAGTCTTACCACCCAAACCGGTGATAACTTTTAGAAAGAACAGATCATTAAAAACCATTTTGGCACCAAGCCATCTTCCTATTATTAAAAATAATAATATATTGAAGGACAATGGTTGGTTAATTCAGTGGCCTCGTGGGATTTATAGATGTGGTAAATCCAGGTGCACCATGTGTTCCCACATAAATACACACTCAACTCTTTCATGAACTGTGATTCCAAATATATGATCTATGCTCTTACCTGTGGTTGTGGATTGTTTTACATAGGATGCACTACTAGATCTTTGAAAGTGTGTTTTATGGAGTATCAACATAATATTGTTAACCAAAACAGCCTTCATAGTGTTTCTAGACATTTAACATCAAACATAACAGTGATCCTTCTAGTCTTCATATTGTCGGCTTAGAAATGATCACACCCACTGTGAGGGGGGGGGGGGTAATCAGTTTAACAAACTATACAGCAGAGAAGTCTATTGGATGTCGAGATTTGATTCTCTGCATTCTAATGGGTTAAATGAATCCATTGAACTAAACTCAGTGATCAGTTAAGCTAAGAATTGCAATATACAATTAACATTAATGGCGATATCATTCCTTTTATGTTGCAAATTTTAAAATGAGCCTATTTAACATTAGTTGTACACTGTTTTACAACAAGTTAACCTTTTCTATCATCGTATTCATAATGTAAATTTTTTTTAAATAGAATGATATGAGATATATGGTTTCAACTTGTTTTATTATGATAACAAAATATGTTCGAATTTACTCAACCTTTATATGTCCATTTATTAATTTATTAATGTATGATATATTCTGTGATTTGACTTCATATATTCATTATAATATGTATTTCACTGATTACGAATATGATATTATGAGAAAGGTTCGCTAGAGAGATCATATTGTTAATTAATGAGACTGTGTAATACCTACCTGCTGAGTGCTGAAGTGATTCTCTTACGTGCCTGACAGGACTAATGTTTATATAGTGATCAGCCAACATGTGATGCTGTCACATGACCGTCGGAGTTTGATCAGCGGGTGCAGATTGAGACATTCAGGTCGAGGTTTGCTCGACCTGAATGTAACACAATGTATCCATTCCGGTCACGTGATCGAGAGAAGACACATTATCTGAACGGACGAGTAGAGAATTCTTCTCCTCATATACTTGAAACTACAGGTATTTCATATACATATAAGTTATTTGGAGTCCATTATTATTTTGTCTTTTTTCATACGGATTCTACAATTGTCTAAATAAGATTGCTGTCCAGTGGTGGATTATTTACTTTAGTTACATTTTGGTTACATATTGACAAGGTGTCAATTATCTAAACAGACAGGTGCCACAGATTTCTAATTAAAGTATGGGTATTTAATGGACTCTTTACCCAGACACCAACATATGCTCCTGACGAAGCTGGAACAGGATAACCCAAAGAAAAGCATAGAGCTCTTTTGGGATTGACTCCTGGAGACACATTTACTAAGACTCGAGTTTGGTTGAGATGACAATCTCGGGTGGGCTTAGGCATGTTTTTCATCTCGCAAATTTACTAAAGGCAAACTCATGGTTTTGGAGATAGTTCTCTCCTCTCACTCTGAAAACTCAGATGAGATCACAAACTTGAATCAACTCACCATCGGGCAAACTCGGAAGTACTCTCCATGAAAAAGATGCAGTTTGCAAATTACTAAAATTCAAGATTACAATCTCGAGTGAAATTAGAGCAAAAAATGTAAATTGGAGTTTCAAACCTCCTGAGCTGCGAGTTTGCCAGAAACATACACAGATCAGTGTGTTTTGTGTATGTTTCTACATGTGTAATTAATGTAAAGTGTCTATATATAAAAAGATTACGTAGCCCCCCCCCCAAAAGACATAACCAGCCCCGGACTGGTCAGCCAGTCCTGGTTCCAAAAATTCTGAGGAACAAAATGAGTAGGGTTCTACCATTATTTAGGAACCAGAACCTGGCTGCAGAGCCAGTGCTGGTTTTAAATATAGGGGGAAAAAATTTAGTAAAGGTCCCCCTATTTTTAAAACCAGCACCGGACCCAAACCAAACGGGGTGTAATGCCACAGCCAGGAGACCTTATTACCGGGTCTCCATGGTCAAAGCATTCACACCCCAAGCCAATCAGGCCAAGCCTTAAATCTCAGGGGTTATGGGGACCCCCACAAGCAGGGGTCCCCCCTCTCCCAAAACTCAAGGCTTGGTCTGAAGCCTGGGGGTCTCTTTCCTGCACCCCTGGGCTGTGGGTACACAGGTAATAATGGGTAAAATAGTTATAAACTATTGTATTTTACAGTGGAACTACAGGTGCCAGCATGCCTGCCCTTTGCACTTTTGGAAGTACAAGTGCCAGCAGGTGGCCAGCACCTGTACCCCCACTGTAAAATAAACAGTTAAAAAAACCACAGAACACACACACCATATACAGTAAAACTTTATTACATACACCTATGCCACTCACACATACTTACCTGTGCCAGCTGTTCTGTACCCTTGTCCCATGTAGATTCCATGGATGTACCTGGAAAAAAGATCCCATACTCACCTCCATCCTGGAACCACTCTCTGTAGCATCCACGTTCTTGGCAAAATAAGAAAACGAGGGGATGACTGAAATTAGGAATAGCACAGTTACTTAAACAATGGTGTTGCTTTATTGAAATATAGCAGATACAGTCAAACTCACTGTTACATGCACATTGGTAATGGAGCAAAGAAGGGTTCTATACAGCTCACTATGCCTCTGAGCCTTCCCACCCAAGTGTGCCTCTCACCCTCCCCTTCCCAAGTGTGCCTCTGAAGCCCCCCTCCAAAAGTGTCCCTCTGATACCCCCATGTGTGCCTTTGAGTACCCTTCCACAAGTATGCCTCTGACCCCCCACCATAAGTGGGCCTCTGATCCCTCCTCCCTATGCGTGCCTCTGACTAACCCTCCCCAAGCATGCCTCTGACTTTCCTACTCCAAGTGTGCCTCAGACCCCCCTCCCCAAGTGTGCCTCTGATCCAACCTCTCTATGTGGACCTCTAATCCCCCTTCCCATCTCTGACCCTACCTCTCCCCTACTCACCAACTGTGCCTTTGACTCCATTCCCCATGGCTGGTGATTTCCCAACAGAAGTAACGTAGATGAATGGGGGAAAGCCCATGTTTAACAACATATAACTGAATGGCAGGTAAACACAATTTTTTTCATTAAAAAATTATTTGGACTTTTTCTTACTTCAAATGGTTACCAGCATCTATTACCATGCTATTGCCAGTAATAACCCCTGACGATTATACTTTGAATGGGGTAACCGCATAAAAATCAATACCTAATCAATAAAAATAATGCTTTATTCATTAAATAAAGAACGTTTGTGTAGTCTTTAAATGGTTTTTTTTCTATACATATTTTATTTAATATTTTTTTATTTATTTTGTAACTTATTTTATTTTATTTTGTGTTTCTGTATATGTATGTTTAGAGAGATCTGAGGGGCATAAGGTACATGTTAGTACTGTGTGTGGGGGGGGAAGGGATCATAGTATGTGCTTTCTCTGAGTGCCAGGCTCCATGCTGCACCTCTGAATCCTTTGGAACAGAGACCAGTGGGAGAATGAGAGTGGGCTCTAGCTGTTTCATCTGTACTGGGCCCCACACTTTCTGATGGCAGCCCTGGACATCAGGTGGGAGTAGCAGGTCTGGAGGCCAGATTTCCAGTTGAAGAGCTTCTTCTTCTGTGTGGAACCTCCATATAGATATATACATTGTATTATATTGTATTTTAGGACAATTTAAAGTTTGCAAACTACAGTAATTATTTAACGTTTTCAAATCTGACAAGGAATCCTTAATGGGTATATGGGAAAAACTTTGTGTTCAGGCTGTCTCAATGCAAGGCTTATTTAAATATTTAAATTCAAGAATTGTAATGATCTGAAAAAGTAAACTCATACTTTCTGTGTTAAAAGGCACATAATGTAAAAGAACTTGTGTTGTCCTACAGGGCTTTTAACTAGGAACACAATTCCTAGGAAATCCACAAGTGAGATGTACATGAAGAACTGTAGCAGAACAGCAAGACTAGCTGCTTTTGCTGGAGGCTCTGTTGGTTGTCTTAATAAATAGATGGTACATACAAGTTACTTTAGATTCAGGCAACACATTAAGAAACATATCTAATGATCTGCTAAACTCAAGGAGAGCAATGCAGTTGCAAAGCAGGTTTTTATATATATTTATATATTCCAAGCAGGGCAGCATTTACAGGTCTTTAATGGTGATTTGAATTTTTGAAGGTTCAAGAAGGCATTTTTGTATCTTAGTTAGAACCTTTATCTCTACCTAGTGTGATGCTATATACTGTATGAAATAAAAAAAATACCTTTCAACCTCGGACTTGACATCATTAAAGACCCACAAGTGCTGTGTTTCATTTGGATAACATCCTCTTTTGTCAGGAATCCAGGCAATTACTCTACTCTAGTGACACTCATTGTCCACTGGAATGACCCAGACAGTGTCACATTAACACGGTAGTCAGGCTACCTTTAGTATATTCAGGGAGAGCTACAACCGTTAAGTCAGAGGCAGGAAAAAAGATATAAGTGCAGTAAGTAAGCAGCATAGACAGAACCGGTACTTTTTGAAATGTATATTTAATATAATAACTACACATACTGTATTAGTAATAAGTTTATTAGTAATAAACAAAGCAGGTGTTGACAATTATACAATAGAATGACTTAAACATGGTCCAAGCCCAGTACAAACACTTGATACACTTTCAGGCAATATGGCAACAAGGAATTAAACAGATGCATAATCTTGACATAACCCGAAGGTCTGGTTCACTTGTGGGAAATGCAGTAACATGGGATTAATCAAATGCAAAGTCTACACAATAAGCAATAAAATGGTACTATGGTACTAAAATGTGCACTACAAGCTGACTATGCACAATAAAAGAACAAAGGGGCCAAACCTATGTCTCAACAAAATGCACACAAAACAATATATCAACAATTACTGTATATACAATGGCACTTGACAAGAAAATATATATAAAACCACCTTCCCTTATATCTGAGTCATGGTCTTCTTTCCCATGGTGGTGTGATTTTCATGAAATTATGTAAACGGAAAAAAAAAGCCAGCATGCATTCATGTAATACAGTTATACGATGTAAAATCCAAAAGAAACCAAAATGTATGGTGAGATGTTTTCATTTATTATGTAAAATAAATCCCTAAAAAAGGTTTATGGTGTAAAACATTTTCAATCAAATGAAAAACATAAAAACATAGAAATCCTATAAAAATACTAGGATGGGATATGATGAAGAGTAAGCAGTGTGATGTCAGCGGGACCCCACTTCACTGCATCAATTCCTTATCATATCCAGGATGGAATCATCTTCCACCAGCATCAGACAGTCCCCCACCAATGCGTTTCAATCCGTGATGGATCTGTCTCAAGGTAGGGGGGATGTCTGTTTAATCTACCTTTTATATCCTGTCCACTAACCTAATAATGCCATCATGGGATACCTCTGTTGTATCTGCCTCGACACAGCATAACCATGAAGTCCTGATCACAGAGTTAATTTGAAGTTCTTTATTATTCATGTGCCCAGTCTCCAGTGGTTGCCACATACTTCCGCTATGGAAATCGTAAGTGACACAACGTCTTTATTCCCAGCATCCTCAATATTTAATTCCTATTTTCAAGGTTATCGGGCAGTCAGTGGAACTGACGTCCCATAACTTACAGTCCCGGAGGCAGCAATATGAACCATTTCCATGGAGAACAAATCACATCTGTATCTAGCAAAACTGCAATTGTCTCCAGACCGAAAGTCTATATTAGTTATATGTTTTCAAAAGTTTCCATTGTGTCTACAAAATAACCCATAAATAACAGCATCAATGCAGTAAGATGTCGCAATAATAGCAGCATTTGATAAACTCTAATATAAGCTCTATAAAACCTAATGTACAGTAATTATAAATATACAATATTTGGCAATATTAATTCCATAAATGTATACAAAACAGAAAAACTTTTGCTATCAGCGCTAACAATAACGTGCTGCAAATCTATGTGTGTGCAGCAAATAAAACCAAGGGGATTTTGTCACGATTTGATCAAAGCATTAATATTGCCATGCTGCTAGTACCATGTATGATATGCGCGGGCATATTTCTTTTCTGTCTTGTTTAAAAATTTTGCCTTGTGCTATCATGGCAGCTTTCAATTGAGGCTATAAAAGGCCTATTTGGGTGTGGCTCACAGCCAGCCCCTGTATAGATGTGTCCCTCTGTATCTAGGAGGTGAGTACATTTAACTACAATTTAATGGCGTGCTGGGTATATATGCTAGTGTAGGGACCTACAGAAAAAGAAGGGGTCCCTTGACACTGGGCTGCAGACTTAAATGCTTTGATCAAATCATGACAAAATCCCCTTTGTTTTATTTGCTGCACACACATAGATTTGCAGTATATTATTGTTAGCGCTGATAGCAAAAGTTTTTCTGTTTTGTATAAATTTATGGCATTAATATTGCCAAGCTGCTGGTAGTATTTCCCTATAGATTGTAAGCTTGCGAGCAGGGCCTTCCTACCTATATATCTGTCTGCTATTACCCAGTTTTGTTCTATTAATGTTTAAAATTGTAAAGCACAACGGAATATGCTGCGCTACATAAGAAACTGTTAATAAATAAATAAATAAAATAGTAGTTCTTTCCTTTCTATATTTTTTGCTAATATCAAGCCTTCCTCCACTCTCTTTTTATCACCACAAGTTAAAACAGCGTCCTTCATCTTTATAGCTTGTTCCTCAAACACTTTACTTTCCAAGCCTTTTAAACTCCCCTTCCAGGACTGAGTTTAGCCAATCAGCATGATGCCAGCTATTAGATATAGGAAACAGAGTCTGTTGTTTGTGGTGGGTTTTAGTGCATATTTTATTCCCTTCAACATAAATGGTAATATCTAATAAAATGATCGATTGGACCCTTATATCAAAGGTTAATTTAATGCTAAAACTATTAGTACATTAAAAATGTACAGAATTCTTCTTAAATGGCTTTTTCTCCCTCACAAATAAAAAACACATCATTAATATAATGTGACCATGACACTAGGTTTGCCACACTTGGGTTATTATGCCATATAGTTTCTTCCTCCCAATAACCCATAAATATATGGGGGTAGCTAGGGGCAAACCTATTGCCCATGGATGTTACCCTCTGGAGTGTTCAGTTTTCAAACCTAATTCATCCAACCGTTGTTCAGCCAACTTCATGCTGTTAATGGAGATCGCCTTTATACATTGTGTAATGTATTGAGGTGCTCCAACCAGTGCCGGCCCACCCCTTTGCACATAATGCCATGGTATCACGCATAGGGGGTGGGAACAACCATCACCAAGAAGCACGGCAGTGCATGAACTATCTAGAAGACACTTTGTGCAGCTGTATACACAGCAGGGTGGCTGCCTCTAACATTCATAGGGTGCATCAGGCGGCCTGCACTCTGTGCAATGGCAACATTTGCACACCCCTTGTTATGGCCCAGGCTCTAGCTATTGGGCAGTTGGCTCCTCCACTGTCCCTGTTGGCTAGTCAGCAGCACAGTCATGGAGTGTATGGCCAGCATTACTTGTTATAATAAAATTCATGTTAATGACTTTAGCTGTGAAATACTATGCAAGAAAATTGGTTTAACTTCATTCAAGTAAATGTGATGCTTAGGGGCTAATTTAACAACAAATGTTTATTTGTTTATTCCACTGATATTTAATAATATGTAACCCTCCGGCGATGTCCAGCAATATCCCACTCCTCGGCACCAGCCTCCGTTCTGTTGCTGGCAGCCTGTTGCAGCCTGCGATGGGCTGCTGAGTTATGCACATGAACAACAGTCAGTATGCACATGTATATGACACTTTTACCCTGGTGGGGACTCAGCAATGCCTGGAAAGCTTTGCTGAAGCCAGAGAGGCTGTTGTTGGTCCCCATTGTCTGTATCACTCTCGCCATCTATAGAGATGGCATAAGCGATACATTGTTAAACAGCTGTAATCTTACTTAATAGCTATTTGTTATATACTGAAAAGAGCACATAACCCCTTTTGTGAGTGCAAAACGGTTATGTGTCATTGTTAAATGGGGTCATTAGATTAAAATTCAAAGACGCAAATTCAATTCTTCTGTTGGGGTTTGCTAATTCAAATAGGTCATGGGCATAATGGTAATCTATACTGATATTATAAGAATATTGTGTCTGTCTGTTTGTTCCAAGTTTGTGCAAAAACTACTGAACTGGATTTCATGAAAACTGCATCATATTGTAGTGGTAACTCCATCAAGTTAAAGCTGAGAAAATATAAAAACAAAATTTATTGAAATAATGCAAGAGATAGGTGTGGCACCTTGTGCGTAGCCAGAAAGGGATGGGGGAAGAGGTTCTTTGGGCCCGCGTCTGCTTGAATAGGATAGGCTACATAGCAGTCTGTGCACAGTGCACACAGTGACATTGGGGTGGGTGGTGGATGAATATGATAGGCTACATAGCAGTCTGTGCACAGGACACACAGTGACATTGGGGTGGGTGGTGGATGAATATGATAGGCTACATAGCAGTCTGTGCAAAGGGCACACAGTGACATAGGTGTGAGTGGTGGATGAATATGATAGGCTGCATAGCAGTCTGTGCACAGGGCACACAGTGACATTGGGGTGAGTGGTGGATGAATAGGATAGGCTCCATAGCAGTTTGTGCACAGGGCACACAGTGACATTGGGGTGGGTGGTGGATGAATATGATAGGCTACATAGCAGTCTGTGCAAAGGGCACACAGTGACATAGGTGTGAATGGTGGATGAATAGGATAGGCTACATAGCAGTCTATGCACATTGCACACAGTGCCATTGGGGTGAGTGGTGGATGAATAGGCTAGACTACATAGCAGTCTGTGCACAGGGCACACAGTGACATTGGGGTGAGTGGTGGATGAAAAGGATAGGCTACATAGCAGTCTGTGCACAGGGCACACAGTGACATTGGTGTGAGTGGTGGATGAATATGATAGGCTACATAGCAGTCTGTGTACAGGGCACACAGTGAGATTGGGATGAGTGGTGGATGAATAGGATAGGCTACATAGCAGTCTGTGTACAGGGCACACAGTGACATTGGGGTGAGTGGTGGATGAATAGGATAGGCTACATAGCAGTCAGTGCACATTGCACACAGTGACATTGGGGTGAGTGGTGGATGAATAGGATAGGCTCCATAGCAGTCTGTGCACAGGGCACACAGTGACATTGCGGTGAGTGGTGGGTGAATAGGATAGGCTACATAGCAGTCTGTGCACACAGTGACATAGGTGTGAATGGTGGATGAATAGGATAGGCTACATAGCAGTCTATGCATATTGCACACAGTGACATTGGGGTGAGTGGTGGATGAATAGGATAGGCTACATAGCAGTCTGTGCACATGGCACACAGTGACATTGGTGTGAGTGGTGGATGAATATGATAGGCTACATAGCAGTCTGTGCACATTGCACACAGTGACATTGGGGTGAGTGGTGGATGAATAGGATAGGCTACATAGTAGTCTGTGAACATTGCACACAGTGACATTGGGGTGAGTGGTGGATGAAGAGGATAGGCTACATAGCAGTCTGTGCACAGGGCACACAGTGACATTGGGGTGAGTGGTGGGTGAATAGGATAGGCTACATAGCAGTCTGTGTACAGGGCACACAGTGACATTGGGGTGAGTGGTGGGTGAATAGGCTAGACTACATAGCAGTCTGTGCACATTGTACACAGTGACATTGGGGTGAGTGGTGGATGAATAGGATAGGCTACATAGCAGTCTGTGTACAGGGCACACAGTGACATTGGTGTGAGTGGTGGATGAATATGATAGGATACTTAGTAGTCTGTGCACAGGGCACACGTGACATTGGGGTGAGTGGTGGATGAATAGGATAGGCTACATAGCAGTCTGTGCACACATTGACATAGGTGTGAATGGTGGATGAATAGGATAGGCTACATAGCAGTCTATGCACATTGCACACAGTGACATTGGGGTGAGTGGTGGATGAATAGGATAGGCTACATAGCAGTCTGTGCACAGGGCACACAGTGACATTGGTGTGAGTGGTGGATGAATATGGAAGGCTACATAGCAGTCTGTGCACATTGCACACAGTGACATTGGGGTGAGTGGTGGATGAATAGGATAGGCTACATAGCAGTCTGTGAACATTGTACACAGTGACATTGGGGTGAGTGGTGGATGAAGAGGATAGGCTTCATAGCAGTCTGTGCACAGGGCACACAGTGACATTGGGGTGAGTGGTGGGTGAATAGGATAGGCTACATAGCAGTCTGTGTACAGGGCACACAGTGACATTGGGGTGAGTGGTGGCTGAATAGGCTAGACAACATAGCAGTCTGTGCACAGGGCACACAGTGACATTGGGGTGAGTGGTGGATGAATAGGATAGGCTACATAGCAGTCTGTGTACAGCGCACATAGTGACATTGGTGTGAGTGGTGGAAGAATATGATAGGCTACATAGCAGTCTGTGCACAGGGCACACAGTGACATTGGGGTGAGTGGTGGATGAATAGGATAGGCTACATAGCAGTCTGTGCACAGGACACACAGTGACATTGGGTGAGTGGTGGATGAATAGGATAGGCTCCATAGCAGTCTGTGCACAGGGCACACAGTGACATTGGGGTGGGTGGTGGATGAATATGATAGGCTACATAGCAGTCTGTGCACAGGGCACACAGTGACATAGGTGTAAATGGTGGATGAATAGGATAGGCTACATAGCAGTCTATGCACATTGCACACAGTGACATTGGGGTGAGTGGTGCATGAATAGAATAGGCTACATAGCAGTCTGTGCACAGAGCACACAGTGACATTGGGGTGAGTGGTGCATGAAAAGTATAGGCTCCATAACAGTCTGTGCACAGGGCACACAGTGAAATTGGGGTCGGTGGTGGATGAATATGGTAGGCTACATAGCAGTCTGTGCACAGGGCACACAGTGACATAGGTGTGAATGGTGGATGAACAGGATAGGCTACATAGCAGTCTATGCACATTGCACACAGTGCCATTGGGGTGAGTGGTAGATGAATATGATAGGCTACATAGCAGTCTGTGCACAGGGCACACAGTGACATTGGGGTGAGTGGTGGATGAATAGGATAGGCAACATAGCAGTCTGTGTACAGGGCACACAGTGACTTTGGGGTGAGTGGTGGATGAATAGGATAGGCTACATAGCAGTCTGTGCACAGGACACACAGTGACATTGGTGTGAGTGGTGGATGAATAGGATAGGCTACATAGCAGTCTGGGCATATTGCACACAGTGACATTGGGGTGAGTGCTGGATGAATAGGATAGGCTTCATAGCAGTCTGTGCACATTGCACACAGTGACATTGGGGTGAGTGGTGGATGAATATGGTAGGCTACATAGCAGTCTGTGCACATTGCACAAAGTGACATTGGGGTGAGAGGTGGATGAATAGGATAGGCTACATAGCAGTCTGTGCACATTGCACACAGTGACATTGGTGTGAGTGGTGGATGAATAGGATAGGCTACATAGCAGTTTGTGCACAGGGCACATAGTGACATTGGGGTGAGTGGTGGGTGAATAGGATAGGCTTCAAAGCAGTCTGTGTACAGGGCACACAGTGACATTGGGGTGAGTGGTGGATGAATAGGATAGGCTACATAGCAGTCTGTGCACAGGGCACACAGTGACATTGGTGTGTGTGGTGGATGAATAGGATAGGCTACATAGCAGTCTGTGTACAGGGCACACAGTAACATTGGGGTGAGTGGTGGATGAATAGGATAGGCTACATAGCAGTCTGTGCACATTGCACACAGTGACATTGGGGTGAGTGGTGGATGAATAGGATAGGCTACATAGCAGTCTGTGCACAGGGCGCACAGTGACATTGGGGTGAGTGGTGGGTGAATAGGATAGGCTACATAGCAGTCTGTGTACAGGGCACACAGTGACATTGGGGTGAGTGGTGGGTGAATAGGCTAGACTACATAGCAGTCTGTGCACAGGGCACACAGTGACATTGGTGTGAGTGGTGGATGAATATGATAGGCTACATAACAGTCTGTGTACAGGGCACACAGTGACATTGGGGTGAGTGGTGGATGAATAGGATAGGCTACATAGCAGTCTGTGCACTGGACACATAGTGACATTGGGGTGAGTGGTGGATGAATAGGATAGGCTACATAGCAGTCTATGCACATTGCACACAGTGACATTGGGGTGAGTAGTGCATGAATAGAATAGGCTACATAGCAGTCTGTGCACAGAGCACACAGTGACATTGGGGTGAGTGGTGGATGAATAGGATAGGGACCATAGCAGTCTGTGCACAGGGCACACAGTGACATTGGGGTGAGTGGTGGATGAATATGATAGGCCTACATAGCAGTCAGTGCACAGGGCACACAGTGACATAGATGTGAATGGTGGATGAATATGATAGGCCTACATAGCAGTCTGTGCACAGGGCACACAGTGACATAGGTGTGAATGGTGGATGAATAGGATAGGCTACATAGCAGTCTGTGCACAGGGCACACAGAGACATTGGTGTGAGTGGTGGATGAATAGGATAGGCTACATAGCAGTCTGTGCACAGGGCACACAGTGACATTGGTGTGAGTGGTGGATGAATACGATAGGCAACATAGCAGTCTGTGCACAGGACACACAGTGACATTGGGGTGAGTGCTGGATGAATAGGATAGGCTTCATAGCAGTCTGTGCACATTGCACACAGTGACATTGGGGTGAGTGGTGGATGAATATGGTAGGCTACATAGCAGTCTGTGCACATTGCACACAGTGACATTGGGGTGAGTGGTGGATGAATAGGATAGGATACATATCAGTCTGTGCACATTGCACACAGTGACAATGGGGTGAGTGGTGGATGAATATGGTAGGCTACATAGCAGTCTGTGCACATTGTACACAGTGACATTGGGGTGAGTGGTGGATGAATAGGATAGGCTACATAGCAGTCTGTGCACAGAGCACACAGTGACATTGGGGTGAGTGGTGGATGAATAGGATAGGCTACATAGCAGTCTGTGCACAGAGCACACAGTGACATTGGGGTTAGTGGTGGATGAATAGGATAGGCTCCATAGCAGTCTGTGCACAGGGCACACAGTGACATTGGGGTGGGTGGTGGATGAATATGATAGGCTACATAGCAGTCTGTGCACAGGGCACACAGTGACATAGGTGTGAATGGTGGATGAACAGGATAGGCTCCATAGCAGTCTGTGCACATTGCACACAGTGCCATTGGGGTGAGTGGTGGATGAATAGGATAGGCTACATAGCAGTCTGTGCACTGGGCACACAGTGACATTGGTGTGAGTGGTGGATGAATAGGATAGGCTACATAGCAGTCTGTGCACAGTGCACCCAGTGACATTGGTGTGAGTGGTGGATGAATAGGATAGGCTACATAGCAGTCTGTGTACAGGGCACACAGTGACATTGGGGTGAGTGGTGGATGAATAGGATAGGCTACATAGCAGTCTGTGCACAGGACACACAGTGACATTGATGTGAGTGGTGGATGAATATGATAGGCTATATTGCAGTCTGTGCACATTGCACACAGTAACATTGGGGTGAGTGCTGGATGAATAGGATAGGCCACATAGCAGTCTGTGCACATTGCACACAGTGACATTGTGGTGAGTGGTGGATGAATATCGTAGGCTACATAGCTGTCTGTGCACATTGCACACAGTGACATTGGGGTGAGTGGTGGATGAATAGGATAGGCTACATAGCAGTCTGTGCACATTTCACACAGTGACATTGGGGTGAGTGGTGCATGAATAGAATAGGCTACATAGCAGTCTGTGCACAGAGCACACAGTGACATTGCGGTGAGTGGTAGATGAATAGGATAGGCTCCATAGCAGTCTGTGCACAGGGCACACAGTGACATTGGGGTGGGTGGTGGATGAATATGATAGGCTACATAGCAGTCTATGTACAGGGCACACAGTGACATTGGTGTGAGTGGTCGATGAATAGGATAGGCTCCATAGCAGTCTGTGCACAGGGCACACAGTGACATTGGGGTGGGTGGTGGATGAATATGATAGGCTACATAGCAGTCTGTGCACAGGGCACACAGTGACATTGGGGTGAGTGGTGGGTGAATAGGATAGGCTACATAGCAGTCTGTGCACATTGCACACAGTGACATTAGGGTGAGTGGTGGGTGAAATCGCTGCTGCCTCCATTCTGTATAGCGCTGCTTTAGAAAATGGTATCTCTCTGTGCGCTATCCAATGCAGCCTATATACCACAATAAAAAAGAGTTACACCAAACAACTCTATAACTAAAACAATTCACCAAAAATGCTATTGAGTGTAATGGCGCTTCAGAATAAATATAAATGAAAATAGTACTCCCCTGTTTAATACTGTGTTCTTATTTTCACAAAATGGGTTTGAATTTCAGGGTAACATCAAAGAGAGAAAAAAACACAACAACCAATTGTGTAATCCTGTTTACATATTATGTTGTACAGTGTTTAATATAAGTACATGTCATGTGGCTAAAATCTTATTAGTCCACTCCTAAAGAGTTGAAGATTAATGGGGTTGCCCCCAACACATAACACTCACAGCTGTGCGCTGGTTCAAGGCATATAATGATATCAATCCCACAGTAAACACCAACACATTAAAGTGGAATTGTTATCGGGGTAGCCCCTGACACAAGGCACTCACAGCTGAACGCTGGTCAAGCAGGCACGTAGCGTGTACTTTTGCAGATATCAAAAGACTCCTTCTTTGGTCTCAGATGGTCAAATACGATTTATTCATATATCCAAAGTAAGTTTAAAAAGTGTTAAAAAGCACATTTATTAAAACATCAAAAATCCATAATAAAACAGGCACATGGAACTAATACCCATAACCAGGGCCGTAGCTAGGGTAGTGCAGCCGGTGCCATCGCACAGGGCACCACAGGTCAGCGGGCGCTGTTTGGGCCTGTCAAATTTCTGTTTATTATCATGCTTGCTTGTAGCTTCCTCTTATTTCATCCCCAGCATCTCTTGGCCTCTCCTATCTCTTCCCTGGCCCTTCCCCATGATGCCATGGCTCTTTTTTGGGTGCATTATGTCCCTTTGAAAAATGAGGGGGGCGCCAATGCTCTTTCTGGCACAGGGCACCAAAAAGTCTAGTTACGGCTCTGCCCATAACAGTAGGGTGTTCAGAGGGTCTTTTTCAATGGCATATGATAAGTGCTGCTAGTCACGTGGGCCACTCCTGCAACAGGGCCCCTATGCAAAACAATACAACTAGAACACCTCAAATAAAAAAAAATTTGTGCAGAAGCGATTTCATTGTGGGCGAAGCCGCGGGCAACAACTAGTATCCTATAAGGACTAAAAAGTAAGTCCTATTAGAGTATATAGCTGCCTGTTAGAAACATTATTTTTAGTATGCTGCAAAAACATTAAAATGCAAAACAAACTCTACCCACTTTCTCAGGAAGTCTCATTTTTAGATTTTACTTATATTATGTAAAACTCCCAATTGGAATACAAATACCCAATATAATGGACACATCTATATTGGGGAAGATCATATGAACCTTTGTATTACATTCTGGGGAACACATTTACTCAACTGAATAGAACCAACTCATCTTGAATAATATTCTGCAATTAATCCCTGACATGGTTCAATAACTAAAAAATGTTTTTATTTCAGGATCTATTTTTTATTTGAATTTTGTCTCATAATATATTGGCTTTCCCGTTTTTTTTTTCAAACGTATGCAAGCTAGAACCCAATATGATTTACAGAAGGTAATTTGCACAAATGTTTTTGTATCTATATTTGATAGATTTTGATATAGGCTATTTAGAAAATATAATTATATAGTGTGTTAAAGTTTTAGATTTTAAATGATCCAAATGAAAATGCTTTATGAATATTAAGTATTGGGTGATCCCATTATGCAGACCCTGAAAGGGGCGGAGTTTTACAGTAATGTAAACTGGGGTGAGTGTGTTGGGCGGATTTGTGTGAAAAGGGGGTGTGGCTTGCAAGGATCAGGCCTGGAAATTTCTTGTCCTGATTTTGTCTAGGTAAATTCTGAGATGTTTGCTTTTTTATATTTAGCTGCCTGATACTATTTCTTTAAATCAAGCTGCGTGATAGATCTGTTCTATTATGCCTGTTAGAGTGCTTCCTCTTACATTATCAGGTGCTCTTGGTTAGTGTTGTATTTACAAATGGATGCTTTTGCTGTCCTCTTTAGAGCTGTTTATAATAGTTGTAAACACAGCATGCTCAGAGTGAATACAGCATGTTCAGGCACAGCATTTGTTTAATTTTCATTATTAATGAGACTTCAGATCTAGCCGCTGTCTAAGACGTTGAGTCACAATGCCCTTAAAAAGTCTGAAAAATAAATATGGTAATTGAATGATGGATCATTGGTTTCTCGTAATTAAATGTGTCTCTTTAATAAGCATTTGACAAAGGGTGGTGTCAGGAAAGTAAAATGAGAAGCAGGGAGTCAATCTAATGCAAGTCCCTGGTGTGTTTCATTGAGAAAAAATGTACTAGATGTGAATTATGTGGTTAGAGGCAACTACTTTAAGGCAAGCTTTCATTCATCCAGCACCAATGCAGGACATCTAACTGTTTCCATACGCACAGTTGTGTCTTTGCTGACATGACTGACATAAATCATACAACACAATGCAAAGAACTAGTGTTGTATCTAAATTGCTAACACAGTTATGCCATTATGCCGACCCGGCCAAATGAAAGATCCACAGTCACTTGCTTTCTGTAATTATGTTATCAGTGTCTGCACCATCATGACCTTTCACTTCTAAATTGTACGAGGATGGTAGCAAGAGATTTGTAAAACATTTCTCACAAGTTCTACAGTGTGGATTATTGTGATAGTCCTGGCTACATTTACCCATAGAGTATCCACATGATTACATGTAAGTAGAAAGCATTGAACTACAAAGCAAAAAACAGTTGTTGTCATTCACATCTATTACATTTTTTTTAATGAAACACACTTCACAGTCCATACAACCAAGTACATACCCTTTGTTATATAAGCAGTGTGACTCGTAAGTTGTCATTTGCGGAAATAGTAAAAAAAAAAATACGTTTATACAACCTGTGTGCGCTGTCCCCCAGTATGTATTTGTTCACGTACATATAAGCGCTGTGAATGCCCGCAGTGTCAGCTGAGCTGCACATTTAAAGATGTGAAAAAAATGTTTCTATTGTTGTTTGTACTACGTCTGTGCGCTGTCCCCAGTGCGTTTGTTCACGTGCATATAATTGCTGTGACTGCAAGCAGTGTCTCTCAATTGAGCTGCGCATTTAAATAATTTAAAAATAAATATTTTTTGCTATTGTTGTTTGTACTACATAAACAAAACCAAAATACTTGCGCTCCCTGTAAGTATAAGCAGCTCTCTTGGTACACACTAATAGATAGGAAGAGAAAGAGCGCTATATTGTGTGAATAGTCAATGAAAATATAAATGGTGTAAAGGACAAATAGTGGCAACATTAAAATGAAAAACAAACAAGGCAGTAAAATACCTATAAAAACATAAGTTTATTGCTCTTTTTAGAGTGCTTGCTGAAGTCCTATAATAGGAAGGACCGCGGGAATTAGAGAAGTGACCTTTTGGCTAAGATCAAGTGTAGTACCTGTTCTTAACAGTTTTTTTAAGTTATAATAAAGACTAATGAGATTTTAAACATCTGGGAAAAATTTTTTCCACGTATTCAGCTCCGTCCAATCAGAGAAGAGTTCTGGCTATTTAAAGTGATCATGGACAATGGTAACACTTCCTTGGCAAAGACAAATTAACTGTTGAAACTTTGTAAACTGGATTGTTACCTGTACATAGGGGCTACTCAGATACAACCAATAGCGAAATGAAGCTCACATATTTCATGATGATTAAACATAAACCAGAAGCATTTATTAAGTAAGAAATGTTTTAAAATAAAATAAAACGTAGATAGAAAATATATAATTCACAAAAAGAAACAGTACATATATCATGCACTGAATCCAAGATTTTCAGTTCAGTGATCAATTGAGCTCAGAAAAAAGGGTGGGTGGGTGGTTCCTTCCGCACGTGATTCGGGTTTATCACCATCAACACCTTCATCATCAATATCCTCAATCATGATCAGAACTGATCCTGCATCCAATATGATATGACTAATTGAATCCTGCCCTATCTAGGATTCCTCAGAAGAATAGTGCTAGGCCTGCTGCCTCTAGGGGTGGATCTTCATATCAGAAGGAGACCAAGAAGGCTACTAGTAGTAATAGTTTAAAAAAATACAATTGACTGTGAAACAATCCTTTGATAGAGGAGGCAAGTATGACAGCTGTCACCCAGTTACACAGCGCATCACTGACGCCATAACAGCTACGCTGGTATTAGATCCACTTCCAATATCCACTATTAATGCAGTGGGTTTTAGACAGTTAATGGAGGTCCTGTGTCCTCGATACCAAATCCCATCTAGTTTCCACTTCACTAGACGCTTTACTAGAAAAGCAATTCCCCGCCTGCACATGGACGTTAAAAAAAAGGAAGTGGAGCGTTGTGTGTATAAGTGTGCGCGGAATGTGTGTGTGTGTGTACACATAGATGACATTCTTCTTATTTGGAACAGTTATACTAAAAGTTTTGATGGTTCACCTTATTAATCTTACAGTAAATTCACCTTTAACGGGAGTAGCTCGCAAGTGGAATTTTTGGACCTGGTTTTACCAAGTGATCAAGACACTAACAGCTACTTACATTAGAAAAGTAGTCATTACACTGTGTGAAAAAATAATATTCCCTACTCACATTTTTATAGGTTTTAAAGAAAATGCAGCAATGACTCATTATGCCAAGAACAACTGAATATTTACACTTACAGATTCAGGGACAGAGATTACCCTGAGGAAGTAATCTCTTATGTGCTTAACAAAAGCCAGATTCTCACAAGAGAACAACTGCTTAAATACACCAAGAAACAAAGGAGCTCAATCCATTTATCATGCAATATACTGTAACTGTGAGGGGAAAAAAACATTAGCCATGCATTTGAAAAACCTTGGAATGTTCTCCAAATGGATCCAACACCAGGAGAAATACCTTTAGCAAGACCAGACATTATATTCAAGAAACCAAGGAATGTGAAGGAAAATTTAGCACTAAGCCATCTGAGTGAAAAAAGTCAAATATCTGAAGTAACATCATTTGCCAAGTGTGTCGGATCATATTATACATGTGTGGTCATTGCAATATTAGCAAATATGTCCATCCAAACAGAAGGTCATTTTTTAACCATAATGACTCCAACAAATTAAAAATAAAACATTTAATGAACTGTAACACCCAGGGGTGTATCTAGTGATCCAAGTGCCCCTGGCAATGTAATGGACTGGCGCCCCCCCTATGCAGTGCCCCCAATAGTGGCCACCCCCCTAAATTGCCCCAGTATTGGCCACCACTATACGGTGCTCCCAGTAGTGGCCACCCACCCCCTAAATTGCCCCCAGTAGTGGCCACCCCTATACAGTGCTACCAGTAGTGGCCACCCCCATAAATTGCCCCCAGTAGTGGCCATTCCTCTACAGTGCCCCCCAGTAGCGGGCAGCCGCCCATAAAGTGCCCCCAGTAGCGGCCACCCCCTATTTCAGTACCCCCCCATGTAAGTCCCAGGCTTCCACACACAAACACACACACAAAGAACAAAAAAGAATTCAACTTACCTGATCCCCCCTCCTGACGCGACCGCCGCTATCCGCCCTGAGTCCCGGCCGCTCATCTCCTGGATGGGAGAGATGTCATGACGTATGAAGTCTCTCCCATCACATGCTGCGGGGGGAGCCGGCACACGGAGCTCATTAGTGACCTCCAGCCGGCTCCCTCCGCGGACGACGCAGCAGCAAATGAGAGTCTGTCTGACTCTCATTAGCTGGCTGCTATTACAAACACACAGCTGCCGCTGGCGGCTGTGTGTTGTAAACTGTGTGGGGCAGTCCGCTATCACTGCGGTCTGCCCTACACTTGTGGGGCCGAGGGACTTGTCCACCCCTTGGCTACTGGTGGCACTGCCGGGTGGCGCCCCCCCTTTGATAGGCGCCCCTGGCGAGTGCCATCCTGGCCAATGGGTAGAAACGCCCCTGGTAACACCACATAAATTGAATATAGCTGCAGCTTGAAATATGTAGGGAAAATCAAAAGCCAGCGAGGATACAAGAACATTCCCATAATATAAAAAAAAAGATCGAGAGCAATTCACTATCCAAACATTTCCTTATCTGTCATAAATCTTGATTTGAATATATGACTTTTAAAGCTATAGATCATGTCCAATTAGGCCCTTGAGGGGATGACCTAATGAAAAAACTCTCAAATTGTGAGCTGTTTTGGATATATGAACTTAGGGTGAACTTCTCCGTTGTTTTGAGGTCTGCACATGCGCAACTTGTTCTGCTCATGTGCAGACCAGGTCTTGCAATCTCGCTTGCAGACCCCTCCATACAGCAATATGATTGACATACTGCGGCATTTAGGGGGGTTGTCTGGCCACAATTCCCAGAAACATTTTCGACGAGGGAAGAGGCCTGGGTCTGCATCAGTGGACGCAAATTTTGTGACCTCGCAAGTGACTAGTATTAGGTCAGGCTACTGTAAGCTTTAGCTTCCGCAGCCTGGCCAAAAGAGCAACCATCACGACTGATGGCTGCGATGGTGATCACAGGCTGCAACCTCGTTCGCAGTGCTGGGATTGCAGATGCAGTAAAGAGGTCGCTGTTTCCTCCAGACACCTTCTGCTGCATTAGCATTTTAAATGGACGGAATTGCAAATCTGCTTGTGTGCAGCTCTGCAATTCCATCCATCTTGGAATCAGGCCCTTAGTACATTGACTCTAAGGGGCTATAATGAGAGCTATAAAATTGGAACCTTTCTACAGTATATCATATTTCCAGGGACCCATTTTTTTATTTGTTATTTGCTGTATCTGTAGTAATTTGCTGTTTTTTTTATTATGTAAGCACTTTATGCACTTTATATTTTATCTATATTCTTATTTATGTGCACTTTCAATCTGCTTAAATACCCTGTATTATAGGTATTTTAAGTATTTTTTTTTTTAAATCAGGATACTTTTATCTCCATGTAACCTAACAGATAGTCTATATTTTTTTTCTCTGTATATTATCCCTAGCCAACAAAATGGCTGTGCCCATTAAAGTACCACTTTTTTCTAAAAGTATGCAGTTGCTAACCAACAAAATGGAGACCGGAGCACACCTAACAGGAAGTCATCATTCTTCCAAACTTTCTGTCCATCTATTTAGCTTCTAATAGATGGCATTTTCTTAGAAAAAAAATTATATATACATAAATCAGATAAATAATAGCTCTATCAGGATATCCTTTTTCAGCCATGTTTGGAGTTGAACACCCTTTCTGAAATTGAGAAATTGATAATGGTCAGGGTATATAAACCGGTAAGCTATAACATCTATCATTACCCCTGAGGAAGTCATACTGCACATACTGGTGTTACACGACGAAATGCATCTCCCTACCTCTTGTTCCAGTAAGTATTTACTTTTTGAACTTTCATTGAGTTATTTTTGGAAGTTGTTTCCTTTGGACTACAAACCTCACAGAGGACTCTCCCCATCTTGTGCAGACTGTGCACTGAGGTACATAGATAAGCTTATTCTCCTGTTTTGTATTGTTTGTTTATTGAATTGTGTGGTGTTTTGAATATATTCCAGTGTTACAAAACTTAACGCATCATGTGGATATTTCTCTTTATATCCACATGAACCTCTGGGAAGTCTGGCCTAATACAGATATCTGATGAATTGAAGTACACCAGTACAATAAGCTATAAAGCATCTATTTTTGGTACAATTATGTAACCCTCTCTCCTGTACCTTAAAAAGAGACCCTACGTTACCAGATACTATACTTAACAATATACAGTATATGCCTCCACCTAGGCTGGGGTCATAGGGCTAGCCTAGGAATGCCCTGTTTGAGTTATATGGTGTAATATGATGAATTTAATGTGACATGTAATTCATACAATACTGGTGCATTAACACTTTACTGTAATGAATTGACCACGTGTTACTTTTCTCTACTGGCTTCCTTCGATGACGCTCCTCCAATGCTTAGAGGTAAGTATTGCACACTGCTTAGTAGGTTAACACTTTGTATTTACATATATCATAAATTCAGAGGAAAACATATTGATACAAGATTCACTACATATATAACACCAATTTTACTTCTATATGCAAATGGAATACCTCTTTTACACTAATATAAACTATTATAATGTTTAATACCTTTACACATAAAATGTTGCTCAGTATTTTAGTCTCTGCCTATGAAGTTCATTAATGTAGCAGATAAAAGTCCTTAATATGTCCAGAACCACCTGAGCATAAATCCTACCGGTAGTATCACTTGGCAGCGCAAAAGGAAGTTCAAAGGCCATTAAAGTTCAACACAGTCTTCCTTAGTAATATTGCTGCAAATGTATATCCATATACACTGACAAATTTAGAAGAATTACATATAAGTCAGTAGAGGTAAGCCAGTGCTATATATACAGCTAAATTATACTGTCTTTCTTTCTTATATAAGCTGGCTGAGAGCCAAAACCATTCCTGAAGTGATTCTTCCTCAAACACCCTTTTCCTCCCCCGAATCCTTTATAAATGATAATATAAGACCAATAATTAGCTTCTGTCTCCATACAACAACTGCATTAGTCTTATAGTCTTATCCTTTCCTTTCCCTGTTAGTCTGAAACTCAGTGTCCACAGTATGGGTGTCAGCTTCTATACTATATATATTTCTCTCTGAGTTCAGAGCAATTAGTGGACTACTGTGGCTACTTAATGATGCTTGCAGGGCAGTGTACTTTTCTTTATCTACTCACTCGCTCTGTCCTGCGCTGCGACTAAGCTGATCATGAAGGGTGGGCTAGAGCTACAGTTGCCTGTAACTGCAACTTTGTTACACTGTTTAGCTGATGTACAGGGAGACCAAATGGAGGCCATGCCCACTGCCTCTGTAGCTGCCTGTCGCGTCTCTCCGAGTCTAACTGCCTGTCAGGTGACTCTCTGCTTCTTCACCCTTCTGAAGCGGCAGCCTGCTTACAACCAGTATCCGGATCTTCCGGAATGACCGCCGCCCCTTTTCACTGCAGCACTTCCGCAGACACAGAGTCCGCGGCCTGCCGGAGCTCAGCAGCTCCTGCGGTGACTTCTCCCAGCTCACGGTAAGAGCCTTCACTGACTTCAGTGCTAGAGGCTCTCTGGCGCCGCCACCAACTGCCGCTAATAGCCAAGCGGTACCAGAGAGGGGGGTGTGGATCATTAGGTCTACATTGTCTAGATAGACAATGTTTGGGTAGACAATGGAAGACAGACAGGCAATAGATAGACAGGGACTGAAGGTCAACAAGGTCTGAAGGTCGACACACTAAAGGTCGACTGGTGACAAGGTCGACAGGTACTGAAGGTCGACAGGTAATAGGACGACAGGTACAGAAGGTCAACAGGCAATAGGTTGACAGGTACTGAAGGACAACAGGCAATAGGTCACCTGGGACTAAAGGTCGACAGGGTCAACAGGTCGACACACTAAAGGTCAACAGGTAACAAGGTCGACAGGTATGAAGGTCGACAGGTAGTAGGTTGACAGGGACTGAAGGTCAACAGGGTCAGAAGGTCGACACACTAATGGTCGACTGGTAACAAGGCCGACTGGTAACAAGGTCGACAGGTATGAAGGTCGACACTCATATAGTCAAATGGTCGACATTTTTTTTTTTTTTTTAGGGTTAGTGTCAGGGTTAGGGTTAGGCACTTACTCCGACGGGTCGACTAGTAACAAAGTCGACAGCTATGAAGGTTGGCAGGCAGTAGGTCGACACTCATATAGTCAAATGGTTGACACAATTTTTTTTTTTTTTTTTTAGGGTTAGTGTCAGGGTTAGGCACTTATTCTAACGGTTAAGGTTAGGCACTTAGGCCCTCATTCAGAGCCGGACGCTCTGAGCAGAGCGCACGCTCTGAATGAGGGCCGTCCTCCATAATTATGGAGCGTCCTCCTGGATGCTCGTATAGCTGTGGGTCACCACCCACAGCCTATACGAGCGTGCAGGTTGATGGCCGCGATGGTCTTGACCATCGCGACCATCGCCTCTGTGAGCCGGAGCCTGCGGTTGAGTTTCTCAACCGCAAGGCCCCGAGTGATTTTGGCTCTATCAGAGCCAAAATCACTCCCACTGACATCACTAGTGATGTCAGTGGGCCGGCTTCTGATGGTAGGCGTTCCCTTGGGAACGCCCCCGTCTGGGAGGCACGCCCCCGGCACGCCCACCAAAGGGGGCGTGCTGTCAATCAACATCGACAGCACGCCCCCTTTGATCAGACACAACGAGCGAAGGAAAGTCCTTCGCTCGTCGCGTCTGGCGCATGCGCACCATCGACCCACTTGCGAGCGGACAGCCACTTGCGAGTGGGTCTGAATCAGGCCCTTAATCCGATGGGTCGACTAGTAACAAGGTCAACAGGCAATAGGTCGACACTCATATAGTCAAATGGTCGACACTTTTTTTTTAGGGTTAGGGTTAGTGTCAGGGTTAGGGTAAGGTACTTAGGGTTAGGCACTTACTTCGATGGTTAGGGTTAGGCACTTACTCCAACAGGTCGACTAGTAACAAGGTCGACAGGCAGTAGGTTGACACTCATATAGTCAAATGGTCGACACTTTTATTTGCCAGCAGCACAAACCCTTCTCTCCTGTCCCTGCATTACTAACAGACTACCTAGCTGCTCGTGCCATTTCTAGCACTTTCCTAGGTAGTCTCATGCCACTGCTGCTGGCTCTACCTCGAGGACCCAATATGCTTACAATGTTAATATACACAATACAGATAATGCACTCCATTACGTAGATTTTACCTTAAGCAGTTATATATTCTTATATATATTCGATATATATATATATATATATATATATATATATTAGGGATGTGCAGGCTCCGTTTATATATATATATATATATAATCTCCGGAAGAAATGAGGGTGCACTCACCAGACTTCATAGAAATATCAAAAAGATTTGTTTTATTTACGTCATCTTAAAAGTACAGCCATAGTACAGCCATCCATCGACGTTTCGGTCCAGTCCTTGGACCTTTGTCAAGATGCAAGTACATACAACACTGAACATATAAATACACACACTAATCACATAATTAATGTAATTACCTTAATCAAACACCTCCCACTTAAAACACCTGTGTGGTAAATGTTACATATGCAATCAACAACCAAAGAGGCAACATATGGGCTTAGATGATGAATATAATGGGCATATATTAGAAGGCAAATGTTAAATGAACATACCAAAACTGACTCACCAGTAGTTATATGGTCTAATCAGACACAAAGCTCCCACGTGCGTTTCAGTCCCTGCTCCTTCCTTCTCGTGGAACACACACTTCCTGGTTACCTAAGCGCTGTATCGCTGTAACCAGGAAGTGGGCATGAGCATGTGACTCACCTAGAGTCATACTGACTAGCGCTAATGACAGTGGCTGAAAACGCCGCTGAATCATCTAGCAAAGGCACGCCCCTTTGTTGCCATAGATATATATAAACAAAAGAACCGGAAAACTTAGTAACTATGATATAACGCTGTTCAAGCGCATCAGTAAACTGATGTGTGCCGCAACAGCACACATACTGAACAGACACAGGTGGTAGTGGATCATATCTATACATATTATATACAAATACTGAATACAAATCTAATAGGTACAGAAAACATTATTAGTGACCCATAATCAGATAGTGTACCAACCATAATAATATACCATAGGTAATCCATTCTAATATTCAATGTAAAAAACTAACAAAATAAACAAAAATGAGTGAAAGAAAAAATATAAAAAATAAAAAATAACTGACACGCAACCTATAGCTCTCCATAAAAAAGAAAAAATTGATTAATTAATTAATGGAAACTCAGAAAAAAGCTGCTGGTGGTGCACCTCTCATAGAAATGTCACAAAAACATTATTAGATGGGCTGCTTCATTAAGCCCCTTTGGGTGAATGGTATCAAGTTTGTAAGTCCAGAACGCCTCTCTCTGTAGTAACAATCTACCACGATCTCCTCCTCTGCTCGGTGGTGGCACCCAATCAATGATTATACATTTAAGACTGGATAGTGGATGTTTCATTTCGCAAAAATTTCGGGCAACCGGTTTATCAGAAGTCCCATTTGTCAAAGCAGATCGAATAGAGGACCTGTGGTTTGCCATACGCTCACGAAATGGTCTTATGGTTTTGCCAATGTAATATAGTGAACAGGGGCAAATGAGAGCATATACTACATAGTCAGTAGTGCAGGTAACTCTATGGCGGATTGAAAATTTCCGACCTGTCCGTGGATGACAGAACGTCTGGCCTGTGAGCATGCTTCTGCAGGTGGTGCATCCCGCACAATGATAGCATCCTGGTTTGGGAGCACTAAGCCAAGTCTGTGTGGTACCAACATTTGATCGATCAGGCTGCATCAGAATATCCTTTAAATTCCGCTCCCTCCTGAAACTTATTAGGGGTCTTTCTGGTATATGTCCTTTAAGAACTGGATCTGACGCTACCACATGCCAGTGTTTGCGTATAGCCCCAGCCACTATGGGCCCTGCTGTATCAAACGTGGTGCAGACAACAAAAGGATCCTGTCCATCTTCATTTTTTGGATTTTGACCATCTTTAAAAATCTGTCTAGCTCTTGTAAGACCGTTATTAACAATTTTCACTGTATAGCCACGGGCAATAAAACGATCATACATCTCCTTAAGCTGAATTTCAGCTGTTCTTGAGTCAGAGTTGTTACGGAGTACTCTGATAAATTGTGACACAGGTAGATTGTCTTTTAAAGTTTACAGATGATGACTAGAGTAATGGAGAAGCGTATTGCGGTCAGTGGGTTTCCTATAAAGTCTATACCCATAACCTAGGTCAGTGGTGTAAATAGTTACGTCTAAAAAGTCAATTTCCATGGAATGAAGATGGACAGGATCCTTTTGTTGTCTGCACCAAGTAGAGTAACCTGCACCACTAGGTTTATTATTTATCTTATTACCTGTCCTTGTGGGCTCACGTATGTGGGAAAGACTGATAGAACATTAAGAGAGCGAATGGCGTTACACCAGTCAGCAATCCGTGCTGCCATTTCTTCTGGCAGCAGTGATCAACCGGTGGCACGCCATTTTGTACAAAGTGGACACAATGTGTCGTCTTTACACTATATGATCATTGATCATGTGCCAAAAGCCCTTCAAGGTGGCAATAGATCACTTAAGCTCCTACAGTGTGAGGCACGGTGGATTTATAGGTTGGACTCCTTGGCGCCACGGGGTTTAAATGAGAATCTTGGTCTCCATTGTTTTTTGTAATTGATCTACTGCAGCTATGGTTGTGGTATGGGTTAACGTTTAGGTTCTTAAATACAAGTGGCATATTATCGATATAGGCACAGTATTGCGATATTTATATGATATACTTGGTGACCATAGGGTACCTATATATACTTGGATAGGATTTTTTATATATGGGGCGGAGATAGATGGGTCCCTTGATTGCGCCAATGTGCCTATTTGTTATAATTTATGTCAATATTGTATACCAGGTACACTGGGTTAGTATATTTAATTGCGGGCAGGAGTTTGTTAGTACTACCTTTCATAAGTAAGTGTTTTCTATATAGGTATTTATAAATAAATGTATGTATTCTTTATGTTATTATATGATGTTACATGTATGTATGTTTATATTTGTGTGGATATAGTTTCCCTGGCTGTCTGGGTAGGAGGTCCGTTGTGATGTGTTTAACCCGGTTCACGGCTGGTTGTGCTCATGTGGGTGTGTTATGTTGGAGGTGTTGGATGGCGTGGCTGGGATTAGAGCCCGTCCTAGACAGAGAACGGGCGGAGGCAATTTGCTTATGCTTGTAGTCTAGGTAACGGTGGCTCATCCTGGGAATGCCCCCTCTCTCCAACGTCTGACACGTGGGTGCTGGCGGTGGCTGGTTGACGTCACTCGGATGCGACTCGGAACCGGACGCGGGAACACGTGGGTCCACTGAGGTGAGGTGTATGTATAAATATGTGTTGTTTGTATTGCATTTGTGACCTTGATGATGGAGCAATAAATGGCTCCGAAACGTCGGTATATACCCCTGTGTTGAGACGCCTTTATTTACCTGAGTGCCGCCGATGTGGATTGCATATTGGGACCTTCTGGAGTTGGTCTCTGACGGAGGGCACCAGGGCTTCTGTTGGTGTGTATTGCTGTGAGTGCCGCTTGATATGGAACATATATATATATATATTCCCTACCTATATTCCAGTGACAATCCTTTCTGAATAAATAACATCTAAACACAAGAGTTTATCCATATATACCTGGAAGTATACACCAAACATACAGATATGTCCACATACACTTCTTCCCTAAATATTAGCCATATATAAAATATGGCTGCAATTATATTTATTTAGTCTGCAGATATTGCTAAACTGTGATATATTCTGCTAATCACTCTGGGCCTGATTCAGAGCCGGACGCCCTGACCAGAGCGCTTGCTCTGAATCAGGGCCGTCCCTCTTACTTTTTGGAGCGGCCTCCTGGAGGCTCGCATAGCTGTTGGTGACCACCCACAGTTTATGTGAGCGGCCAAAAAGATGGTCACGATGGTCAAGACCATCGCAACCATCGGGCTCGCAACGAGACCCTGCGGTAGGGTCTCATTACCGCAAGCCCAGGAGAGCTTTTGGCTCTATCAGAGCCAAAAGCACTCCCACTGACATCACTAGTCACCGGACCCAGACGGTAGGCGTTCCCACGGGAATGCCTCCGTCTGGGCAGCAACGCCCCCGGCACGCCCACCAAAGGGTGTGTGGTGTCACTCACCATCGACAGCACGCCCACTTTGGTGTGAGACCCATAGCGACGGCTGGCCGTCGCTATGCGGGTCTCGCGCATGCGCATGACGGAGCTCCCTCCGTCATGCGCATGCGCACTAGGGCACCATCGACCCGCTTGCGAGCGCTCAGCGCTCGCGAGCGGGTCTGAATCAGGCCCTCTGTTCTAGCAGAATACAACTACCATAAGGTCCAGCTATAAGATTCCCATTCAGTGACCTTATACTAGTAGTCGTGGAAAAAGACGAAACATCTTCAATCTACAGATTCACTTGTTATAAGCGCACTTCTGGTATGCATATATATGTTGCATGTAAGTGGAAGCCTGAATTACTACCTTATGCTATTGCAAGAATCTGTATGGCTAATGCTGGGGTTTGTGTGTCTGGAGCAGAAAGTCATGTGACCATTCTTTTTATGCCGGCTGCTGCAACCGTTATCATTAGTATCAGCACTTGCACCAGCCCCATGTTACGTACAAGAGATCCATCAGAAACAGGCTTCCCTTTCCTGTATGCATGTCCACGACACTCCCATGATATTACTACAAGATATGGAGGTTTCCTGTGCTCACATTGTTGCTGCCCTGAAACTTAATTTCATGAGTACCTTGATCGGTTGAGTTCAGTTCCACTCAGAATAGGTTGGACATATGAAAAAATTTGTATACAAAAATGCGTTGTCTGTGCACAGGGATCCATCCTACATCAGGTCCAGCGAAGTGTGGTGAGGTCAATGGCTGGGGAAACACACATGGTGATAGTCTGAGTCCTGGGAGCCTGTCTCACCCCCTACTTACTGTACCTCTCCCCTCACTACACTAAGCTTCAGTATCCATTGATTCTCCTATCTGCATCACTGTGTCTTCTCTTGCTGCTGCTGACTGAGTTTCAATCTCTAAACACTACAGTGCACTTCATGGACACATGACACATCCAAGGTGTCCATCAGTGCTCAAGGCATGACCCCCATACTCAGAGGCATGCCTCTATTAGCTCTCATTCTGTGCAGCTTACTGCCCGTGGTGTGTCCCCGCCTCCAGATCTGTAAGCAGTTTCTGGCTATACAAAAGAGAGGCTGAGCTGTTGCTGCCTCATCTCTCCTCTCCTTGCAGTCCCAGTGAGCTCCACAAAACTGGTGAGTGTTAACTATAAAAATTATTACAATAAGCAAAGAAGATGTTTATAAATTAACTTCTTTGTATTATTCTAATAATTTTTATATCAAATCTCTGAAGTATGACAGGGGAGGCTCTGTCTCCCCTGCCTACCCTGACTGTACGTCCCTGATCAGGTCCAACAGTAGCACAAAAGCAACTGTTCTCCAGCACCTCCTCTCTCCCAATAGAATCCTGCTAGGCACGAAAATACTGAACACTGTTTCACCTCAAGACACTATAGCACTAGATAAATAACTGGGTTACAGCTGATAGAATTAAGGCCGGCATATAGACACATGGTTTCCATATTTATCATATGGATTAGATTCTTACTGGCTTCCAGTCCTGAACTATACCCTAAATGGCCAGAGAGATAGGGTACTCAGGAGTTCCTAATATGCCTGGAATAGTACCCAGGACTTTTTTTTATATATTTTTATATTTTTCTTATTAATTATATTATCTTCATTTATATATTATATTTTGCTTAATATATTAAACATATGTATAGTTTAGAATAATCATGTTTTTTTATCATTGTACTCTGCTATCATTGTTATATATATTTTGTACAATTTGAAGTGTCATTCATGTAAAGTTACCTGTTTATAAAATGCAAAGTGTCCTGCTTATCTCATTCTGCTGTCCTTTCATCTCACTTTCTGCTCTGCTGCTCCATTATTCTAAGGCTAATGACCTTCCATTGCAGACTTAAGGCTTGTTCATGGCAAATTCCTACTGCACTGTAATTCAAACAAGTAAAAATTGATATCTTAACATTACTTGAGATTTATGAGACCCTAAAACAATCCCAATCATTTTCAACTACTGGCACTTGGAAACAGAGGGCCTGATTCAGATGTGGAGGTAAAGCGGATATTTACGCAGTTAAGTGATTATTGGCCAACTACGCCTGTATCGTAATCGCGCTGCACACGTGCCAAGATACATTAGCGATGCTGCTCGCAGTGAGGATGTCTTTGCAAAGTGATTGACATTCAAGGACCATTTTGGGGCAATTACCTGATGTGGCGGCAAATATGCAGGCATGTCGTGGCTGTTTTTGGGGTGTATCTCAGTATACTACTGCGATCCTGTATGGAGAAAGCTTGGCACCAGTGTCTCATTTCCCACTGCCATTCAGCACAACTATAGGGTTACTTAGATGGTCAGTTATCGAAGGACCTGCGACCACCGCTGCATGTTTGTATGCCCATGCTTGGATTTGCGAAGCTGCCAGTGGGCGTCTCAATCCATTTCCAGGCGGCTGTATGCAGACAGAGCCATAACTAGACTTTTTGGCTTCCTGTGCCTGAGAGAGCATTGCCCCCTCGCAGTTTTTTAAATAGGGACATAAGATAGTGCACCTGAAAAAAGGCCCATGACCTCATGGGGAAGGGCCAGGTAAGAGATAGGGGAGGCCAGGAGATGCTGGGGATGAATGATAATAATAATAATTTTATTTATATAGCGCTTTTCTCCTAAAGGACTCAAAGTGCTTTACATTTGCCTTAACAGTACAAAACACAAAATAAGCTTAAACAAGTGAAATGCTTGGGTGAAGAGGTAAGTCTTGAGTCTATTTTTGAAAGATTATAGAGTGGAGGCCTCTCGAACTGTGTGGGGAAGTGAGTTCCTTAAGGTTGGAGCCCCAAAACTGAAAGCTCGACCCCCAGACAAAGTCTGGGAGATTCTAGGTACTGTTAATAGTCCTTTGTCAATGGATCGCAGTAATTGAGTGGGACTCTGAAGCTGCTTTAGGTACCTTGGGCCATGGTCATGTAGGGCTTTGTAAGTTAGTAATCCAATCTTGAAAACAATTCGCCATTTGACAGGCAGCCAGTGAAGGGAGTAGAGAGTGGGTGTTATGTGCCTGGAATGGGGCTGGTTGGTTAATAGCCTGGCAGCTGCGTTTTGTACTATCTGCAAGCGGTGCAATTCTTTTGCTGGGAGTCCAAGGTAGAGGGCGTTGCAGTAGTCTAGGCGTGATGATATAAATGCATGTATGACTTTAGGCAGATCTTCTGAGGGAATTAAGTGCTTGATTCTGCAATGTTCCTCAGATGAAAGAATGAGGATTTGATTGTGGCTGATACTTGATGTTTAAGGGCCTGATTCAGAGCCACTCGTAAGTGGCAGCTCGTTCGCTCTGAGCGATGTTTGCCCAACTGCGCATGCGTACGGATCGTTATACGCATGCGCGAACCAGTCAGTGCGGCCGAAATTCATGTGCTCGCAAAATAGCGAATGCCTGCTATTTTGAGTGACAGAAAGAGGCGTATGTGGGTGGTAACAGGGGAAGGTGCTTGAAAATGGGGAGTGGAAATCAGATCGCATCCGTGCTTAAAGGTCAAAATGGGCGTTTTATGGGTGTGCATATTTAAAACAGCAGCGTCATGGACCACGTCACTGGGTTATTTTATAGTCAGAATTGCTCGCAAAATTGTGGTAGCAAACACCAACCCCAAGAATAGCGAGCAGTTCATACCCTTGTCGATGTACTCGATTAATCTAATAAATAGCGGACATGACGTAGGATGCGAGCGGCCAGGGGGCGTATTTTTCCAAAAAACGAACGCAAGTTTTGTTCGCTCGTTCAGACATAGAGGCGTGAACAGACCGCAAACAGCGAACGGTTCATTTGAATAGCCACCCCTAGTTTTAGAACGAACGACCGCAAATAGCGAGTGGCTCTGAATGAGGGCCTAAGTGTCAAGCCACTATCCAAGACAACACCAAGATTCTGCACATGTTCAGAGTTTTGTAATTCTGTTCCCCCAAGCGTAAGTCCTGTTGGTTGGCTATGCTGTAGCCCTGACTTGTGACCTATCATAAGGACCTCTGTTTTATCAGGGTTCAGTCGCAGCCAAATGGCACTCATCCACTCCTGAAGCTTACCTAGGCAGCCATTTAGGGTTGTTATGGGGTCCTTTGTACCTGGAGCAAAGGACAGGTACAGTTGCATATCATCTGCATAGCAGTGTTAGACCAGGCCATGACGTCTGATTAATTCACCCAATGGTAGCATGTATAGTGCAAAAAGCATGGGAGATAGTATAGAACCCTGTGGAACACCGCATGGCAGTGTCACTGGTGATGAAGAGTTTACTCCAGAAGAAACTCTCTGTGACCTGCCAGTCAGAAATGATTTGAACCAGCTAAGGACTGTGCCATCCAGTCCACAGAAATTTTTCAGGTGCTCAATTAGAATCCCGTGGCCCACAGTATCAAAGGCTGCTGAGAGATCCAGAAGGATTAAGATTTAACAATCACCTCTGTCTCTTGTCATCAGAAGGTCATTAAGCACACATACTAGAGCTGTTTCAGTGCTATGTCTTCTCCTGAATCCTGACTGGAATGGATCATAAATATCATAGGTAGACAGGTGGGTTTCCAGTTGCATTGCCACCACTTTCTCAATGACCTTTCCTAGAAAAGGAAGGTTTGATACTGGTCTATAGTTGGTCATGCAGTCGGGGTCTAAATTAGGTTTTTTAAGAAGTGGTCCAACAATTGCTTCCTTTAGTGGTTCTGAAAAAATGCCTGTTTGCAAAGAGCATTGAACTATTTTTGCAATTACAGGGTCAATCATGTTCATAGACACTATGAGAAACTTGGTTGAGGCAGGGTCCAGATCACAGGTGGTGGGTCGCAACATTCTGATAATTTTGGCAATGTCTTTTACATACATTATGTCAAAGCTGTTCCAGGGAGACAGGTGGCTTACCTTGGCAGGCTTGGTAGTTTGGCAATCCTTTGATGGCACTGTGGGGATTCCAGCCAGGATGGAGGATACCTTATCTGCAAAGAATTTTTCAAACTCATTGCATCTTGACTGGGAGAGGGTTTCATCAAGCTGCAGGCATGCTGGTTTGCAAAGCATCTCCACTGTACGGAAAAGCTGAGCTGGCCTATTGTTTGCTGCCTTGATCTCATTTGAAAGGAACTCTGTTTTCTTACGGGTGATTATTGATTTATATTCTCTAATATGTTTGATTAGTGATAACTTATCCTTTACCAGGTTAGTCTTCCTCCATCGTCTTTCAAGTCTACGCCCCCTTTTCTTGAGTTCACTAACACTATTGTCAAACCAAGGGGCTTGACGGTGTGGTATGCGGGGTCGTATACGCACAGGGGTGATAATATCCATTGCAGCTGTCACATCTCTGTTATAGTAATGGACTAGAGAACAAGGATCTTCACAGGCCCCCATTACAGAAGAAAGATCCAGGTTTGCTGCAAAAGCCTGGGGGTCATGCCCCTCCTTGGACGATACCTGGTCAACTCCATGGGTAAAGTTTTATTTTGAGGGGTTGCAACTGAGAAGTGAATTGAGTGGTGGTCTGACCACGTGACTGGGTTTATATTTAGGTCATAGACTTCTAATCCAATCTGGAAGACAAGATCAAGAGTATAACCACTTATTTGAGTAGCTGAAGGAATGACTTGTGGGAGGCCCAAAGTATTCATTGTGCACAGGAGATCTTGGCCAAAGTGAGAGAGCTCATTATCAACACATGCATTGAAATCCCCAAGGATCAGCCATCTTTGATGCTCCAGAACTAGTCCAGCAACAATATCTACAAATTCTTGTAGAAATATCTTTCCATCTCCAGGGGGCGGTAAATGAAAAGTACTGTGAATCCTAAGTCTGTAGAACTCCGAGCAGCAATGCACTCAAATGAGTGAGTAATTTCCATTGGGTGGACCCTAAGTTTAAGTTCTTTTTTAAAGCAGACTGCCACTCCCCCTCTCCTGCGGTTAAGTCTTGGGTTGTGAATGACATAGTAATTTGTTGGAACTGCAGCTTCCAAAATAGGAGCTGCATTTTTGTCTAGCCAAGTCTCTGTAATACAGGCAAGATCTGAATATTCAATAAGGTCAGCAATTGTAGCAGTCTTGTTTCTTATAGATCTGGCATTACAAAGGACGGACCTGATTGAGCATACCAGAGGGCCTGTAGTTTTCTTTATATTGAGTGTGGGGGCTCTGGGGATGTCAGTTACAGAGCGAGAGTGTTCTTCCAAGCACAGGGCCGTTTGATAGGTACCACTTCTATTTGTCTCCTATATGAAACTGGTGAACCTGAAGGCAAGGAACTTACGTGGTTACAGCGGATAAGAGACTTTTGTCCTTACTTCCCACGACTTCCCCATTGAGTTTTTTTGAAAATGCCAAAGGCTTTAAGAATGGAAGCCTGTGCTGGATCAATAGGAACTGCTTCTCGTGGTGGGCGGAGTGAAAGCATAAAGCTGGAGGTGTAAAAATACATTGGGTTATCGATGAGAGAGCATGAATTGCATTTGTTGATGAGAGAAGATCAAGAAGAGGAAGCTACAAGTAAGAATGACAATAAACAAGAAAATTGACAGGCCCAAACAGCGCCCCTTGCCCTGTGCCAAGGCACTGGTCTCACTACCTTAGTTACGGCCCTAGATGCAGAGATGGATGTAATGCAGCCATTTATGCAGTTGAGAGATTATCAGTAATCTGTTCTGCGCATGCCTCAAGTTTCATTATAATTTTTGCTCACAGTGAGAATTTACTCATAAAGTGATTGACAGGTAGAGGCCATTTGTGGTCGGCAATGGGGGAGTGACAACTAAAACACTGATGTGTCACAACCATTTTTGGGGCGTCTCAGCCTGCGACAGCGATCTAGTTCGCAGTAAAAATAGCTCCAGCATCTCATTTCCCACGGTCACTCTGCGTGACCATGGGATTACTCAGAAGGCCGATAATCGACTGATCTGTGACCGATGTTGCGTCCTTGTACGCAGTCACTTGGATTTGCTAAACCGCTGGTGGGCGTCTCAATACAAATCTAGGCAGCTGCAACATTTGCATATTTTCGCACAGCCGCTGCATACAAATTTGCAGCTACGGTGACATTACACTCCATCTCTGACTGAGTCCCTGAAAATTGAGACACCTGTGACCATAACAATGATCTCATGGATTTACCATTTCCATAAACTGCATGAAATGGGTTATCAGGGCCGTTACCAGGGGCGCCGAGATGGGGGGAGCGGGTACAGATTACCCGGGCCCGGGCTTCCTGAGGGGCCTGCTGGGGGCCCGGGTCTGGCACCGCCCCCCCCTCCCTCACAGCAGCCCAGCACACAGAGTGTGCTGAGCTGCAGTGGAGACTGCTCGTGGCTACTGAGCAGCAGCCACAGCAGTCTCCTATGCCTGTGGGGGGGAACGATCACACTGATCGCACCCCCTCTGGCTTTGAGCAGGGCTGAGGGGGCTCAGAGCACCCCCCCACCCCAGCATGGCCACGCCTCCCACGATTAGGCCACACCCCCTATTACCCAGGCCTGCAGCGGCTCTCAACGGGCCTGGCCATAACTAGGGTAGTGCGACCTGTGCCATGGCACAGGGCACCGCAGGGCAGGGGGCGCTGTTTGGGCCTGTCAATTTTCTGTTTATTATCATTCTCACTTGTAGCTTCCTCTTATTTTATCCCCAGAATCTTCTGGCCTACTGTCTCTTCCCAGGCCCTTCCCCATGATGCCATGCTCCTTTTGTGGGTGCTTTATGTCCCTATTTGAAATATAGGGGGGGCACCAATGCTCTTTCTGGCACAGGGCACCAAAAAGTCTAGTTACAGATCTGTGGGTTATAAAATCCATATGGAAGTTTCATCAATGGCCATTTTGTTATTTTATTTGTCCTCCTAGGCCACTTTTGTTGTACCCATCAGCAATGAAGACCTTACACTAATTGGTGTACATATACATTGAAACCAAATTTGGTAAAACACAAACAATATTAAACAATTGATTGTTCTTAGTTTGAGAAATCCTTTAATATTGTCAAAGACATTGCCAAACTGTGGCCACAACATTAGAGGCCATATTTCTACTATTCCCAAGGAGGGTAAGGATCCTGAAATACAAAAATTGGAATATACTTTGGATACAGGTCCAATTTGTTCCTTTCAGCAGGCAAGGGGCAACGCTACCATCAATATTTCACCAAGTCAAAGGCATACCTAACTATGCTGTTATCATAGGACACTCACTGGGTTGGCTAGAGGATGCTCTCTGTCCTTTCTCTGTATAATAATAGGATATGACCAACCCTTGTTCTTGCTCCATTTATAAGGCTTTGAGTCAAGGCAGAGTTGTCCTCTCTTCCCTTATCTTTGATTTAACATTGAGCCATTTCTCATGTAGGTATGGGCCAGAGGCGTTCTAGAAAGAAGGGGACCCGTGTGCAGTCTCTGACATGGACCCCCTCCTCTCTGTCCGGTGTCTGGCAGTGCACAGAGCTGTGCGCGGCCAGCGCCGAGGTTATAGACTCTGGAGTGCACTCAGAGTTTATAGAGTATGCACAGGTCACCGGGAAAATGGCTGCAGTGGCCTTTTTCTCTGTACAGCGCATGCACAAACAATGGGAAAATGGCGGCGGTGGCCATTTTCCAGTCATTTTCCAAGCCGACGTGGGACAACGGAGAGGTAAGTAATACTATGGGTGCAGGGTGTGCGGTGCGGGGCCCCCCTGGATCCAGGGGTCCGTGTGCCCCGCACACCCTGCACCCATTATAGATATGCCCGTGTCCCTGGACCCAGGGGCCTTTGTGCCCCGCACACCCTGCACCCATTATAGATACGCCCCTGGTATGGGCAAAGTTAGATATGAAAGGGATGTAGGTAGGGAGAGAACAGCACTGGGTGACTGCAAGTAAAGGTGATCTGCTCAGTTATTTCTTCACTGATCTATCACATGGTTCTCCTGCATGAATTCTAAAAAAGGGAAAAAAAACTCTCTAAGTTGAAAATGAATACGAATAATCAGAGGCATTAGGTGTCTGCACCAGGACAATTTGACTATTTCTGTCACTAAAGGCTGCATTCTGTTCTCTGGAGTCTCCATGCTGCGTCATAATGCTCCATGCTGATGGTATAGCCAGCACTATTCCCCTCCCTCTGTAGGGATGGCAGGGTATACATGGGGTTATATGACCACTGACATCATGGAAGCAGGCAATTCATACAAGGCTTTCTTTCTTAAACCTCACTCTGGCTGCAGCAAGATGACAGAGTATATCAAGCTCACTACCAAGCTCCAGTGTCCTATATTTTTATCTAGTTCCAGCTATCCACTGTGTGACCCTCTTGTCCATCCACACTATATCATCACGCATAGCTACATCACCAACATTGGAAACACTGTGGCCTATATGAACTGGGCTTTCTGTGTGACACTACATTGGTCTTTACACATTTATGGTGCTGAGAGTTTTTACACTTTATACTTTTTATACCATTGCAAGTATAACATATTGACAGATTTATTGGTAAGGGCCCAAAAAAATGAGTTGCCCTGGGCCCCAACCCCACATCTTAATCCAACTCTGCATGGTGGGTACATTAGGCTGGAGACACAGGAGGGGGTATGTGGCTAAAGAGACAATATGGGGAGAGCATTAGGCTGTAGACATACAGGGGGCATGAGGCTGGAGAGACATAGGGGGTCTTGAGGATGAGATAGACAAGAGGGATATGAGGCTGGAGAGAACATTGAGTGATGGGGCTGGAGAGACACTGGTTGGATGAGGCTATTTAGTGGCCACAATAGCTAGTGATGGATCTGAAGGATACCTCTCTGGTCTGTGTGGCTTGAACATGTGCCTACTGTTAGCGTGCATGCACAATTAGGACTCACGGGTTATAAACATGAAAGTCACTTCATCACCAGGACAGCTCTGATATGGTAGATCTGTCCCAGCAGGTAAGTATTCATGCATACTGGTGTTAAAAAAGTGCTGCAGGGTATGCATGCCTATAGGGGCCCTCAGAGAAATGTTTCAAACCTTCTAAAGAGGACAAGTGGAGAAGGTGACCATAGCAATTAGATTCTACATTTTTATAGGATGTACTAGATAAATGATACCCACGGGTGCGCTGGGGGGGAGGTTTACTAATTACCCCAGGCCCCGGCTTGTTGGAGGGGTCCATCCCACTATCCTGTCAGCACCGCTGCAGCAGCCTCTCTCACCCAGCCCAACACGCGCTGCTGTGTGCTGGGCTGCGGTGGGTCCAGGGAGGCTTCTGCCACTGAGCTCAGCAGTGCAGCTGTAGCAGCCTCCTCTGCCTGCACATGATGTGCAGGGTGGGAGTGGAGAATGATCATACTAGGTGACGTGGTCTCTCCCAACCTGACTAGTTCACACTCCTTACAGTACCGGGTGCTGACATCGTCTCAGTGTGTACCCAGCTTTACATTTCTTTTGTCTTTTGAACAACCTTAATCTCTCTGTCTTTGGTGTGTATATCGAAATAGGCCTGAATTTGCTACTCATGGTGAAACCAGATAACCCTCCCCTAAATATGTTTCCTGTCCTTCGCTGCATCTCGAATAACACAGGTTATACTACAGTTGTTTTGAATGCCAGAACTGTGCTACATATTGATTGTTTTTGTGGGTCACATAATTGGCCGCTATAGAAAGTGATTTATGGATGCTGGCCTGTTATATACTCCTACTCTACTGTATAAGCATACTGTAGGTTACTGCAGTGCAGGCCTTGGAGGTGTTAGCACCATGTGCGGGTCTGGTCCAAATTATAGCTGCATTGCGCTGCACCCTGTGCGGCACTGCCGGCCCTTCCCTCTCCCTTTCCCTCCCCCTTAAGCCTAAACCTTCATCACCAGCAGCTTGGTGGAGGGCGGACATCTCCTTCGGAGCCAGCCACTTTGATGCCGCCTGGTGCAGCTGAACTGCATGAATGTCCCTCGAGCTGGCCTTGGGTTACTGCATATTAAAGTCACCTCACATATTATTATTATTACATTTTATTTATAGAGCACCACCAGTGGTCCACAGTGCCATACATACATCAACAATGGGACAGTACAGGGTACACAGAACATTACATTATAATACAGTAACCAAAATATAAACAGAGCACAAGTAATAATTAGCACCACATTTCTCCATACACAATACAGCTGGGAAGCTGAAGGCTGTCATTGAAGTGCTAGAGAAGAGGGCAGTGAGACAGTAGGGAGGAGGACCCTGCTCCTGGGAGCTTACAATCTAGGGGAGAGGGGAGACAGACATATGACATGAGGCATGAGTATGTAGATGTGGACCTGAGGGCAAGTAGGTAAGGTAGAGATGGCTGAGGCAGGAGGGTGGGGAGAGAGACCTGGTGACATGGTTATGTGGTGGAAGGGTGTGCTTTGATAATACATTTAGATAACTGATGAACTGTAACTGGAATGCTTGATGGGACTAAAGCTGACTACACACTATACAATGTGTGACACAGTCGAAGGTGTAATACGATCATCATACATTCGCAATTGGACATACATACTGCACGTTCCATACGACATATATCATTCTGTGTCTGAAGATTTATCGTACAGTATATATAGTTTAGCATGTACCCAGCCTTACCTCGTTCCAATCTATTCAATAAAGCTGTTATAAGCAGTCTATATGGCTAAGTTTCTTAAAAAGAGCAGAATATATGATGGTTACAGTACAGTATGTCGTTTGATACTAGAGATGTGCGCCGACCACCGTGTTTTGGTTTTGGATCTCCCCTGGTTTTGGATCTGGATTGGTTTTGAAAAAACCTCCCTTCCGTGTTTTGTGTTTTGGTTTTGGATCTGGATTTTTTCTTAAAAAATCATAAAAAAGCTAAAATCACATAAAATAGGTCTGTTTTTGTTACTACAGTATTATTGACCTCAATAATATTTATTTCCACTCGTTTCCAGTCAATTTTGACCACCTCACAGCTCACTATATTATTTTCATCCAGTTTGGGCCCAAAATTTGCACCAAGCTAGCTGGCTGACTAAGCTAAGTGGCAGCAGTGGGCGGCACAAACACGTGGCAGTTCAACTTCCAACGTGACACATCAGGAAACAAATATTTTCATTATTCAAGAGAGGCCTGAGGGAGTTGAAGTATGTATGTAGTTGAAGGCAGGGACAGAAAGGGTTGATTGGTAGTAAATTTCATTTAATTTTTAGATTCTGATGTAAATTTATGAGGGAGAAGGGGAGGGGAGGCATTTACAAAAAAATTTGACACATTCACATCAGTCCTTGCCCCAGAAGAATCCTTGAGCGCTATGTCTGCTGCTGGGAGTGGATTTTTTTTCATCCCAGAAGAGGACCAGAAAGACTTCTAGTAGTGCTTTCCAAAACAATTGACTTTTAAATATTCCTTTGCAAAGCTTCCACATGAAAAAGCATTTCCCAACCTGTACAGGGACATTAAAAAAACATAGTTAGTTAGTGGCCTCCAAACTGCCACTTAACCAGCACAGATATGTGGACAAGCGCAATATTTAAGATTTAAGGTCTTAAGTTGTGTCTTTCTTGAGAATCCTGCACATGCTTCTGCTGCTAGGAGTGGATTTTCATCCAAGAAGGGGACCAGGAAGAGTGCTACTATTTCCAAAACAATTGACTGTTAAATATAATTTGCTAAGCTTCCACATGAAAAACATTTCCCAACCTGAACAGGGACATTAAAAAAACATAGTTATTTATCTATTACTAGTTATTTATATAGCGCACACATATTCTGCAGTGCTTTACTTCTCCATTCACATCAGTCCCTGCCCCAGTGGAGTTTACAATTATATTCCCAACTACATGCTCACATACACACACACACACACACACACTAGGGTTAATTTTTATTGGGAACCAGTTAACCTGCCAGTATATTTTTGGAGTGTGGGAGGAAATCGGAGCACCAGGAGGAAACCCACGCAAGCACAGGGAGAATATACAAACTCCACACAGTTAGGGCCGTAGTGGGAATCAATCCCACAACCTCAGGGCTGTGTGGCAGTAATGCTAACCATTCCAGTGCCTGTGCTGCCCAGTTAGCACTTAGTTAGTTAGTGGCCTTCAAACTGCCATTGTACCCACTGTCCACTTAACCAGAGCAGATATGTGAACAAGCAGAACAGAGCAGCAAATGCAACATTTCAGATATAAGGTTTAAGTCTTACATTGTGTCTTGCTTGAGAATTCTTGAGCACCATGCCTGCTGCTGGGAGTGGATTTTCATCCCAGAAGGGATGAAGACATTGTTTTGTCTTCCCAATGGACACAGATCTGAAGAGATGTAAAGAGCTACTGGCAGGAAAAAGAGGCAATTTATAGGCCCTTACACAAACTGCCTTTGCTTTACTTGAGCTGCCCACCTTCCAGTGTGTACTCAGTGATTAACATGAGACTACTTCCCCAAAATGTGGAAAAGATGATGTCCATCAAAATGAACTACAAATTCTACGAGAAATAACTTTACCGTCAATTACGTGCAAAAATTACAGAGGCACCTGTAATGGTGGATTCCAGCGGGGACAAATAAATATTGTGCGAAGAAGATGATGTATACATCACCCCAGATTATACCATCACCTAAGCCTATATCATCATCCCATCCTGTGTTGTGTATAAATTACAGCTGCGCTCCCTGTTAGATTGGGGATTCATTGTCCACTTTAGTGGATGTGAGCCCCATTTTAGTCCATATCACCACACCCCTACACATCTTCTGACCTGAGCTACAGGAGGAGCAGCTGCACTCTGGAATATGGTTGCATGGAGTTGCCCCTCTGACTCCCTGAAATTCAGGTAGAGGGGCCATGGGTAGGGAGTAGGGACACTATAATCAGAGAACACAGTTTTAGCTGCTTTATTCAATTTTTTAAGCCATATCCTCTATTTTCACCTTCTAAAAATGTTTATGTAAATCTCAGCTGAGGTGTTTGTAATGTCATGGGTAATGCGCACACACACACAGAAAAAAAACATATTGATTGATTGGATACATTTTTTTTGGCACTTGGTGGGGACCCCTGAATGAGGTAGCAACCCCTTGATAAACAACACAGACAGCACCCCTGCGCAGCTACGTTGCTGGTGATAAGTGTGGCTAATGCGCACACACACAGAAAAAAAAACACATTGTTTGATTGATTGATTAAATTTTTTTTTGCACTTGGGGGTGAGAGCACCCCTGAACGAGGCAGCAGCCTCTTGATAAATGACACAGGCAGCACCCCTGCGCACCTACGTTACTGGTGATAAGTGTGGCTAATGCGCACACACACAGAAAAAAAACAACATTGATTCATTCATTCATTTTTTTTTGGCACTTGGGGGGGAGATCACCCCTGAACGAGGCAGCAGGCTCTTGATAAATGACACAGGCAGCACCCCTGTGCAGCTACGTTGCTGGTGATAAGTGTGGCTAATGCGCACACACACAGAAAAAAAAACACATTGATTCATTTTTTGGGGGCACTTGAGGGGGAGAGCACCCCTGAACGAGGCAGCAGCACCTTGATAAATGACACAGGCAGCACCCCTGCGCAGCTACGTTGCTGATAAGTGTGGGTAGCTTATCACACTGGGGATGAAGAGAGCACACCAGATGGACAGAGCACCCCCTGGATAACACAGCAGCACCCCTTATGGACTGCAGTGACACAGGAGCCACTGAAGCCCTCCTCTTCTGTCTGCAGCACTAGCTCCTAGTATAGAGTAACACAGCCCTTATGGACAACAGGCACAGCACAGCCCAGCACAGCACCCAGCCCTAGTATGGACTAGTGGACAACAGCCAGCCAGCCCCTATGACAAGTGACAACAGCTAGCCAGCCCCTATGACAAGTGACAACAGCTAGCCAGCCCCTATGCAGTATGGACATTAAGCAGCCAGCCCCTGACAAGTGACAACAGTAGCCAGCCCTTATGCATACACAGCAACAGCACAGCGATCGTGAACGTCAACATGGTCATATCACCAAAATTATTGAAGCACAGCGCACACCCTGTATTCCATATGTCACATTCCTTCATGAGAATTGTTGCTCAAAACAAAAGAAAAAACCTCTGGTAGGAATGTGATATATGGATTACAGGGTGTGCGCTGTGCTTTAATCATTTTGCCAGTTATTGTTTTGCTATTTGCACAGTTGCAGTGAGTCCAGCACAACTTCCTGGTCCCAGCGGTCATGTGACTGTGACTTCCGGGTCAGAGCTGTGATCCTCCAGCATTCCATTGAGTATTTCTTCCCTATCCCTAACCTTTCCTCTAGTGCCTAACCCTTCCCCCAGCCTCGCAGCTTAACCGGAACCTCCCCCCGCAGCCTAGCCCTAATACTGACATTCTCACAATGTTGACATTTTACCTGTCAACATTTTGAGAATGTTGACACATTGTGGTGTAGACATTATAAATGTCAACATTGTCATTATCAACCTTTTGACTAAATCCCAATTTATTTTATTTGGTGTATAATTTATTGTACATGATCTACTGTTGAGAGTTTTAGATATTGATATTGATTACATAAACACAGCAGTTCATCTGAGACTGCATAATGTCCTGCCATATCCTGTGCGGGTTGACAACACCCACTCCCATGGTTGGCCATCCCCTCCAGTCTCTGCCCACTCCCCTTAACGGGAGCACATACAGGGTAATCCATGGGCCCTTGCCATAGTATTACACCAAAGGGCCAACACTAGTGATATGTGTTTTAACTAGGGGTGTGCACCGGCCACTTTTCGTGTTTTGTGTTTTGGTTTTGGATTTGGATCTTTCTTCGTGTTTTGGATCTGGATTGGTTTTGCCAAAACCACCCTTCCGTGTTTTGGGTTCTGGGTTTTGTGTTTTGGATCTGTATTTTTTTGAAAAAAAGCATAAAAACAGCTAAAATCACAGAATTTGTGGGTTTTTCTGCTCCTATGCTATTATTAACCTCAATAACCTTAATTTCCACTCATTTCCAGTCCATTCTGAACACCTCACACCTCACAATAGTGTTTTTATGTCCAAAAGGTTGCACCGAGGTAGCTGGATGACTATGCTAAGAGATACGAGTGGACGGCACAAACACGTGGTCCATCTAGGCGTGACACTGCAGTGGCAGACAGGATGGCAGTTTGAAAAACTAGGCCCCAAACAATACATAATGCAAAGAAAAAAAAGAGGTGCAAGATGGAATTGTCCTTGGGCCCTCCCACCCACCCTTATGTTGTATAAACAGGACATGCACACTTTAACAAACCAAACATTTCAGCGCCAGGGTCTGCCACACGACTGTGGCTGAAATGATTGGTTCGTTTGGGCCCCCACAAAACAAGCTGGCAATTAATCTGTCCCTGCACAAACTGGCTCTACGGAGGCAAGATGTCGTCCTCATCCTTCTCATCCACTGATTCCTCACCCTCTTCAGTGTTGTGTACATCCTCATCCTCACAGAGTATTAATTCGTCCCCGCTGGAATCCACAACCACAGGTCCCTCTGTACGTTCTGGAGGCTGGTCTTCCTGGAAGAGTTGATAATTCATTTTATGAACATCATCTTCTCCACATTTTGTGGAAGCAACCTCCTACGCCTTTCGCTGACAAGGTTCCCGGCTGCACTAAACACTCTTTTGGAGTACACACTGGAGGGGGGGCAACTCAGGTAAAATAGAGCCAGTTTGTACAGGGACCTCCAAATTGCTTCTTTTTCCTGCCAGTACAGGTACGGACTGTCTGACATGCCTACTTGGATGCTGTCACCGATGTAATCCATTAACAGACAGACGCACGCTTGTCGCTGCTGCTTTGAGGATGCAAGTGCAGCTACAGCCCACACAATTCACAAAGACAGAAAAAAAAAGAACAATATTTTTATTGTTTGTGTAGCACACTTTGAGGGTGTCACCACCCTTTAACAGACAGACGCACGCTTGTCGCTGCTGCTTTGAGGACAGTATCATATGCAGTGACAGTAGACTTGTCAGAAATTGTTGGCACGTCCTTCAGTCCGGACCAGATGTCCAAACCAGCCCTTGACTTATGACACAGGCGCACGCTTGGCGCTGCTACTATGTTGATGCACATGCGGCTACATCGCACACAAGTCACAAACACATTAAAAAAATAGTTTTTTATATTTTGGAGCACTTTGAGGGTTACACCACCCTTTAACAGACAGACGCACGCTTGTCGCTGCTGCTTTGAGGATGCAAGTGCGGCTACAGCCCACACAATTCACAAAGACAGAAAAAAAAGAACAATATTTTTATTGTTTGTGTAGCACACTTTGAGGGTGTCACCACCCTTTAACAGACAGACGCACGCTTGTCGCTGCTGCTTTAAGGATGCAGGTGCGGCTACAGCCCACACATTTCACAAAGACCGAAAAAAAAAGAACAATATTTTTATTGTTTGTGTAGCACACTTTGAGGGTGTCACCACCCTTTAACAGACAGATGCACGCTTGTCGCTGCTGCTTTGAGGATGCAGGTGGAATCTAGACGGGATTTGGAACCGGGGACACACTACCTACATCAATTGTCTAAATCCCATTGCACTAATGGTGGATACCGGACGCACGTCTAACACCAACATAGCAGTCAAGGCCTCAGTTATACGTTTTGCTTCAGGATGACTGCTGTCGTACTTCATCCTCATCGCTAGGGACTGTTGGAGGGTCAATTGTTTAGTAAAAGTAGTGATGTTCCTACTTCCTCTCTGGGATGATGAACAACTCCCAGCAGCAGCAATAGCACTAGGAGGAAGTGGTTCTTGATCTTTCCCTATTTTATTTTTATCGGAGAAAGTTTGGTCCTCCATTTATGTTATATTGATATATACATGCGGCTAAAGCGCACACACAAACACAGAAAATATTTTTTTATTTTTGCTGGAGAGTAGTGCACTTTGTGGGTTACACCACCCTTTAAGAAATGAGCCAGCCGGCTCTTTACTTATGGGACACAGGCGCACGCTTGGCGCTGCTCCTTTGTTGATGCACGGGCAGCCACAGTGCACACAAGTCACAAACACAGAAAATATTTTTTTTTTTGGTTTGGAGTGTACTTTGGGGGTTACAGCACCCTTTAACGGTCAAGCCAGCCGGCCCTTTACTTATGACACAGGCGCACGCTTGGCACTACTTTGTTGATGCACATGCGGCTACTGCGCACACAATTCACAAACACAGAAAATAATTTTTTTTGGTTTGGACTGGAGTGTACTTTGGGGGTTACAGCACCCTTTAACGGTCAAACCAGCCGGCCCTTTACTTATGACACAGGCGCACGCTTGGCACTACTTTGTTGATGCATGTGCGGCTACTGCGCACACAATTCACAAACACAGAAAATTATTTTTTTTTTGGTTTGGACTGGAGTGTACTTTGGGGGTTACAGCACCCTTTAATGGTCAAGCCAGCCGGCCCTTTACTTATGACAGAGGCGCACGCTTGGCACTACTTTGTTGATGCACGTGCAGCTACTGCGCACACAATTCACAAACACTGAAAAAAAATTTTTTTTGGGTTTGGACTGGAGTGTACTTTGGGGGTTACAGCACCCTTTAACGGTCAAGCCAGCCGGCCCTTTACTTATGACACAGGCGCACGCTTGGCACTACTTTGTTGATGCACGTGCGGCTACTGCGCACACAATTCACAAACACAGAAAATTATTTTTTTTCGGTTTGGAGTGTACTTTGGGGGTTACAGCACCCTCTAACGGTCAAGCCAGCCGGCCCTTTACTTATGACACAGGCGCACGCTTGGCACTACTTTGTTGATGTACGTGCGGCTACTGCGCACACAATTCACAAACACAGAAAATTATTATTTTTTTGGTTTGGACTGGAGTGTACTTTGGGGGTTACAGCACCCTTTAACGGTCAAGCCAGCCGGCCCTTTACTTATGACACAGGCGCATGCTTGGCACTACTTTGTTGATGCACGTGCGGCTACTACGCACACAATTCACAAACACAGAAAATAATTTTTTTTTTGGTTTGGACTGGAGTGTACTTTGGGGGTTACAGCACCCTTTAACGGTCAAGCCAGCCGGCCCTTTACTTATGACACAGGCGCACGCTTGGCACTACTTTGTTGATGCACGTGCAGCTACTGCGCACACAATTCACAAACACAGAAAAAAAATTTTTTTTGGTTTGGACTGGAGTGTACTTTGGGGGTTACAGCACCCTTTAACTTTCAAGCCAGCCGGCCCTTTACTTATGACACAGGCGCACGCTTGGCACTACTTTGTTGATGCACGTGCGGCTACTGCGCACACAATTCACAAACACAGAAAATTATTTTTTTTCGGTTTGGAGTGTACTTTGGGGGTTACAGCACCCTTTAACAGTCAAGCCAGCCGGCCCTTTACTTATGACACAGGCGCACGCTTGGCACTACTTTGTTGATGTACGTGCGGCTACTGCGCACACAATTCACAAACACAGAAAATATTTTTTTTTTGGTTTGGAGTGTACTTTGGGGGTTACAGCACCCTTTAATGGTCAAGCCAGCCGGCCCTTTACTTATGACACAGGCGTACGCTTGGCACTACTTTGTTGATGCACGTGCGGCTACTGCACACACAATTCACAAACACAGAAAATCATTTTTTTTTTGGTTTGGACTGGAGTGTACTTTGGGGGTTACAGCACCCTTTAACGGTCAAGCCAGCCGGCCCTTTACTTATGACACAGGCGCACGCTTGGCACTACTTTGTTGATGCACGTGCGGCTACTGCGCACACAGTTCACAAACACAGAAAATATTTTTTTTTGGTTTGGAGTGTACTTTGGGGGTTACAGCACCCTTTAACGGTCAAGCCAGCCGGCCCTTTACTTATGACACAGGCGCACACTTGGCACTACTTTGTTGATGCACGTGCGGCTACTGCGCACACAATTCACAAACACGCAAAAAATATTTTTTTTTTAGCACTTGGGGGGAGCACCCCTGATGGACAGAGCACCCCCTGGACAACACTACAGCACCCCTTTAGGACTGGGACACTGCACAGGACTTTGGAGTGGACACAGCCCCTATGGAGAACTGACTGCACAACACAGTCCAGCCAGCCCCTATGGACTTTGATGTAGTGGACACAGCCCCTATTAACAACAGCAGCACAACACAACACAGCCAGCCCCTATGGACTTTGAAGTAGTGGACAACAGCAGCACAGCGCAGCACAGCACAGCACAACACTACTCTGCACTACACTACACTACACTACACTACACAGCCCAGCCAGCCCTAACTCCCACCCTCCCTCTTCACTGTCCACAGCCGAGTGAGAAAATGGCGCCGACGCGGGTACCTTTTATAGCTTCCAAAACCCGCGAGACTCGGAAGGCGGGATGATGACGTTTTGCCTCGATTTCAGATCCGAGTCAGGCGGGAAAAGTCGAGCCTGACTCGGATCGGCCTCGGATCGGGGGGGCTCGGGGGGGTTCGGATTTCAGAAATCCGAACCCGCTCACCCCTAGTTTTAACACAGTAATAACAGAGTAGTAATGTTTTCCTGATAGATCCTATTAAATCCTTTAATTTTGCTCACTAAAATGTGGTCACCTGTCCATAGTTGGAGAAACATTATGGAATTCTACTGTATTTGAACTCTACTAGGTAGTATGCACATAAATCCTCTCTTAGAATGAGCTGTAGGTGTGTGTTTGCTGGGAAAATCACCTGTCAGGGGCCAATTCCACATTAAGTTCAAAGACTTGCAGGCTCTTGTTTGAAGTTTTGATAAGAGATAAGCAGTCACTTCTACAAGGTCTACAGCAGTTTCATATTTCACACCTGACAATTCCTTTCTTCCATCAGCTACGAGCACATTATCCAGCAGTACACACAACACTTCTCCAGCCAGCATGAAATTAATATATTTCTATTACATAGTGCTAAAAGATCAGATATTATTATGCATTGCAATAAGTGACAAAGCTAAATTGATATACATATTCTTACCATGCCATATCATGTTATACACAATACGATAAACACTTTTTCTGCAGCATAATGAAAAATAAATCAGCAAACAATATGTTACTTAAAAACCAACAACAGCCTGATGGAATTAATGTAATACTTCCCGAAAAGTGTGTAAGAAACAACAGTGTATGAAGAGGTCCAAGTGTCAATTTAAATACTTATAAGGGATATCAACTTTAAAAGAACAAATTTACAATGCTTCCTCCAGTCAGCTTGGACAGGACCAGGGTTTGGGTTAAAGCTAATTGGCGCAAGACATAATAATAGCTCTGGCATCCATCGTTCATCTATAGTAATATTATAAGAACGTTGTGTCTGTTGTTTGTTTGGTTCCAAGTTGATGCAAAAACTACTGAACCGATTTTCATGAAAACTGCATCATTTGTAGTGGAAACTACTAGAAATAACTCGCACTTTGTTTCATCCTCATCTGTCAAGTTAAAGCTGAGCAATAACCAAAACAGAATTTATTGACATCATCAATGAAAGAGATAGGCGTGGCACCATGTGCGTGGCCGGTAAGGGACGGGAGAGGTGCTTTGGGCCCACATTACTTGAATAGCATAAGCTACATAGCAGTCTGTGCACAGGGCACACAGTGACATTGGTGTGAGTGGTGAGTGAATAGGATAGGCTACATAGCAGTCTGTGCACAGGGCACACAGTGACATTGGTGTGAGTGGTGAGTGAATAGGATAGGCTACATAGCAGTCTGTGCACAGGGCACACAGTGACATTGGGGTGAGTGGTGAGTGAATAGGATAGGCTACATAGCAGTCTGTGCACAGGGCACACAGTGACATTGGGGTGAGTGGTGAGTGAATAGGATAGGCTACATAGCAGTCTGTGCACAGGGCACACAGTGACATTGGTGTGAGTGGTGGATGAATAGGATAGGCTACATAGCAGTCTGTGCACAGGGCACATAGTGACATTGGTGTGAGTGGTGGATGAATAGCATAAGCTATATAGAGTCTGTGCACAGGGCACACAGTGACATTGGTGTGAGTGGTGGGTGAAGGCGCTGCTGTCACCAGTCTGTAAAGCACTGCTGGTTATGTGGGCCACTCCTGCAACAGAGCCCCTATGCAAAGTACTACAACTAGAACACCCCAAATAAAAAAAATGTTGGCAGAAGCGATTTCATCATGGGCGAGGCCACAGACAACAGCTAGTTACAAATAAAATGCAATCCTATTTCACATGTTCTATTCTATCACTGAAACAAATAAAAAATAAAGCATTATAATTGACTAAAAATATATTAATAATTAAATACAGCTGTAACAATATGGAACATACAGTGAAGAAAAAAATCCTGTTCCAGGTGTCCTTTGATTCTGGTGTCCCAGGACAAATGAGCTTTCTGTTATACCCAAAACTAGACATTGACCCAGATCCTCCCTTTGGACCGCAACACTAGCCATAAGCAGTTTTATTCCGTTTCCTGAACACAGGCCAACAGTACTTACCAGGATGTGGTAATTGCTACTTACTAGAGCGAATACCACAGTCTTTAGGGAGGCTTAGGCGTTTTGGGCCAAGGATGGTTTTTGGAATAGTGCTACAAGTAACAGTTGAAATACATACTGTATATCCAGTCACAAATGAAACGACCCATTTGATGTAAAACCATGTGATGTACTGCAGTGCGGGAAAGCATGGGGGCTTTGGGGAATAGGTAGTGTTTAAGAAGGCTTTGGAGAAATCCTTAAGATTTGGGCCCAATTACATTCCAATTCCAGTAAGAGACTGTAACACTCTGGGAGATTTTAAGTGTGCTTGATGATGGTGGCATGAGTCCTGTTCACGTGTGTTACTCTTTCAGTTTGCATTGTCAATGCTGAGAATGCCTAGGTAACAATAACGAGGCTCCAGAACATGAGTGATCCCAAGAGGGGTAAGGTTGAGTGTAAGGTTGGTGATTGATGCTGTTATGAATGTGAGCACTTGTTCTGAGAGTTACCTGATTTACTTGTGCCCGAAGTGTAGTCAGGAATGATGCTAAGAGAGAGCAGTAGGTGGAAAGCACAAGAGTCCACAGAGTTGCAGGAGCAGTGGAGAAGAGGCTGTGGCAGAGAATGCCACAATGCAAGAGTGTGATGTATGAAGTCACCTGCCATTCAGTGCGATATTGTAACTATGTGCTTTGTGATGGCGAGGAGTAAGTGGAAGGTAAATAAAATATTGCTATCTTATTTATGTTATTCTATTACTGGAAACTGTAACTGCTTCACCTGCTGCATATGTCCTTCATCTACACTGTTGTTACACCACCTAGTGTATGGACACTTGCTTGCTTTTTTGCCCCAGAAGACCTTGAGATGGGTAGGGAGACTGAGCTACAACTTGGTGGTTGACTCAAAGGTACTATAAGCCATTACTTAAGGATAACACCCAATTGACATACACCACGCCCCCAGTCACACAGGGGTTACACAAACATATAATTCCATTAGCAAGATCTGATTTAATAAATTTACATCAGATGTCAAATCATAGTACAGAGTAATAAAACAAATGTTACTGTATCTCTCCTCTATTGAAGTCTATAGCAGCGACTGACACTTATTGGTAGGAGAAAAGGCTGGATTAATGGCCACATGGGCCTGAAAATGATCATGGGCCTATACTGAGAATGGGAGTTGGTGTGACCAGTGCTGTGTGGGTGTGGCGAGAGCCATGTGAGCGTGTACAATAAGTTCCAATTTTTCCCTAAAGTCTACATGTCACCTTTAAAACAGGTAAATCAGTTCACCAAATCAAAACTAAGGCTGATGAACAAACTGTGTGTTCACAAACTCACAAATCCCTGAGGAGAGTCTAAGGGGGTAAATTTGCTAATAATCGAGATTGGTCGAGTTTTGATTTTTATTAATTCCGGTTTGCATCTCCGAATCTCGGGTGACGTTCCCATTTTTCATCTCGCAAATTGAGTTTAGCTGAAAGTAATTTTTCCGACGGTGATGCAGATCGAGATATCTGCCCCGAGTTGCTAGTGAAGATGAGATTACTAACCCGAGATTGCAGTGTTTTCTCTATGAAAATCTCTTCCGAGCTTGCAGCCTGCACATATCAGTGAGATATGTAAAGGCTGCTTGTGTGTAAAATCTGTAAAAGAAGGGTTAAATGTTAAAAAAAAAATGACGTTGGGTCCCCCCCAAAAGCATAACCAGCCCCGGACTGGTCAGTCAGTCCTGGTTCCTAAAATTACAAGGAACAAAACAAGTAGGGTTCCACCGTAATTTAGGAACCAGCACCAGCTGCAGGGCCAGTCCTGGTTTTAAATATAGGGGTGACAAAATTACGTAGGGGTCCCACTATATTTAAAACCAGCATTGGACCCAAACCGACCGGGAGGTAATGCCACAGCCAGGAGACCCTATTACCGGGTTTCCGGGGCCAAAGCATTCTCACCCCAAGCCGGTCAGGCCAAGCCGGGGATCTCAGGGTAGGTGGGACCCCCCAAAAAGTGGTCCCCCATCTCCCAAAACCCTAGGTTTGGTATGAAGCCCAGGGCTATTTCCCGCACCCCTGGGTTGTGGGTACAGGAGTAATAAAGTGTAAAATAGAAGTAAACTATTGTATTTTACAGTGGAACTACAGATGCCAGCATGCCTGGCCTTTGGCACTTGTGGAACTACAATTGCCAGCAGGCAGCCGGCATCCGTACCTTCACTGTAAAATAAATAGTTAAATAAAGACACAACACACACAGTGGCCACTTTACATGTAGCGGCCGTTCATTGGCTGGTTCCACGTGGGTCCAAACCAATGAGCGGACTCTACATGTAAAAGTGGCTGCTGATTGGCTAGCAGCCCGTGCGAAATTACAGATGATTTTGGTTATCTGTCTGTTTGTGAGGTGTACACTTACACATGTTCGGCATGGTTTGCGTAATGTGTGATTGAGGTATGTGTGTAATAAATGTATAGTATCTATGGTGTGTGTGTTGTGTCTTTATTTAACTATTTATTTTACAGTGAAGGTACAGGTGCCAGCCTCCTGCTGGCACTTATAGTTCTACAAGTGTGAAAGGGCAGACATGCTGGCACCTGTAGTTCCACTGTAAAATACAATAGTTTACTTCTATTTTACACTTTATTACTCCCGTACCCACAACCCAGGGGTGTGGGAAAGAGCCCTGGGCTTCATACCAAACCTAGGGTTTACTTCTATTTTACACTTTATTACCCCCATCCCCACAGCCCAGGGGTGTGGGGAAGAGCCCTGGGCTTCAGAAGAAGCCTGGGGTTTTGGTAGAGGGGGACCCCACCTCCCCTGAGATCCCCGACTTGGCCTGACTGGCTTGCGGTGTTAATGCTATGGCCATGGAGGCCCAGTAATAGGGTCTCCTGTCTGTGGCATTACACCCCGGTCAGTTTGGGTCCGGTGCTGGTTTTAAATATAGGGGGAACCCTACGCCATTTTCCCCCCTATATTTAAAACCAGAACTGGCCCTGCAGCCTGGTGCTTGTTCCTAAATTATGGTGGAACCCTACTCATTTTGTTCCCCAGAATTTTAGGAACCAGGACTGGCTGACAAATCCGGGGCTGGTTAAGCTTTTGAAGGGAATCCTACATAATTTTTTTTAAAAATGAACCCTATTTTAACTATTTACAGACAGAAACATACAGAAATCACAATGCTTTGTGTATGTTTCTGGCAGACTCGCAGCTCTGGAGGTGAGTGTTTCAAACTTAAATTTGGCAGAGAGTTTGCTGTCATCTCACCCAAGACTGTCATCTCGATTCTTGTTAAATTTGCAAGCTGTATCTTTTAGGTGAAAAGTGCTTCCGAGTTTGCCAGATGGTGATATGATTTGAGTTTGTTATCTCAGCTGAGTTTGAGAACTCTCTCCCAAACTCACCAGAGTTTGCCTTTAGTCAATTTGTGAGATGAAAATCATGCCTAAACTCACCAGAGATTGTCATCTTGACCAATCTCGATTCTTAGTAAATTTACCCCTAAGTGTGTCCACAAGTGCTATGTGCGAGTCTGACATTTCTGACCCTGTACTCCTAGAGAAGCATTCTTCCACCATTTCCACACCCCCTGCAAATGTGGGGAAGAGTGGCATTAAAAGGAAAGATGCTGACTTAGAAATTGAAGATGCTACTGTGGAAGTGGAACAGAATGAGGGGGATATTTTTGCATCTGACACTAATGAGGATGTTGATGGTGAGTCAGCCACCCATAAGTCAGCCAACATTAGCAGCAGTTTTTACCCATGATAAGAAGGTCATTGTCATGCATGGGCATAAGCCCAAAAAAGCCAACTATTTCATGTGCAATTATTTTTACTCAAATCCTGACAACATTTGGCAAGCCATCTGTACCATTTATGAAGCTACAGTAATTAGAGATAGGGACTTTAAACATTTAGGAACCTCTTCCCTGTTATGTCATTTGCAACAAGGACAAGCAAATAACTTGGGGAAAGCTCAAAAATCCTGTAAAAAAATAATTACAAGCAGTCCAGCATCAGTTGCCAGCAGCATGGATAGTTCGCAGTGCATGCAATCTCCACCGCCAATGCCTTCATCACCAATCACCACATTAATGATTGGAGGTAGTCCTCCTTTATCTAATTTGTGAAAGCTGACACCTCCCCTATCCAGGACTCCCCAGAATAATCCTTGCGCACTATGGCTGTTACTGCTGCTGCTGGGGGTAAATCTTAATCTCAGAAGGGAACCCAGAAAACTAGTTTCAAACAACAACTGACTGTGAAATAATCTTTTTCAAGAGGAAGCCAGTATAAAAGCTGCCATCCAGTTGCATAGTGGATCACTGAAGCCCTGATGGCTATGCTAGCATTACATCATGCGTCCAATATCTGCGATCAGTGCATATAATTTACGATAGTTAATTGAGATTCTGTGTCCCAGCTACCAAATTCCATCTCAAATCCATTTAACCAGAACAGCAATTACTTGTCTGTACAGGGACATTAAAAAAAACTAGTTCTTGGCCTAGAAAATGCCATTGTACCCACTATCCAGTTAATCACAGATATGTGAACAAGCGATACTGGTCAAACTAAAGATTACATGATTGTGACAGCCTCCTGGGTGAGTATATCACCTTCAGCAGCAGTATCTGACACACAATGCCAGCTCATTCACAGGCAGACTACTCTCTGTATCACTGGCTTTGCTAGGAAGCATTTTGGTGCCAATCTGTTGGACAAATTCAGGGATGTCATAGCAAAATGGTGTTTCTAAAAAATATATACACTATTGTTTTTAATTCACATTTCAATATAAAAATATACTGCTATTAGTATGTTGGAATGTGACCAGCACATGAAAACATGAAAAAAATAGGCTCTGCACAAAGGTGAGAAAATCCTCAGTAGTGAAGAAGTTCAACTCAATTGGGTTAAACAAATAGACTTTATAAATAAATGATATTCATTTTATACTCATACATAATTCTTTCTTGCTTGAAGAAGTGTTTACAGACAGATCCATGGTACAGCAGTGGGAACAATACTTGCACCTAGTTTTGCTAATTTATTTATGGCTAAGTGGGAGTATGATGTAATTCTGGCTAATAACCCTTTTGCAAATTACATTGTTTACTAATACATTAATGATTCATTTCTTATCTGAGAAGGGACATACAAAATTATAGAAGCTTTATAATTATATACAAATACTTTAGAACTTAATATTTCAGCAGAATTTAAAAATGTAACATCTTAAAGTTACAGCTTTTTTAAATTAAAAAAAAGTATTAGCTGCTAAGAACTTCCAGAAACCAGTGGATTGTAACTGTTGTGCTCAATATATACAACTTGCAGGCAAATGTATCAGAGTTTGCTGTTCTTTTGAAGTGTAAACAGACAAAATCACGTATTACATTTGTGCTCAGTGTTAATGCAGAAAATATAACATAGCTACAGTATTTCATGACAATGGCTTCCTACTGTACATAAATACAATGTCATGTATATTGGTCAAAGTGAACCAAATATATGTAATACAGATTGGATGAAACAGCTTTGTAACAGATGGTAGTACCTGTCTGGTATTGAAATAAGAAGAAATAAGTAATGAAACAAAATTTCTAACACAAATATTGCAGTGCACTGGGATTGTCTTTCTTTGGCTGAGCTGTGGATTCAGTCCATTAATTCCAGATCAGTACAGCAGACATGCATGCCATGCCAGTACACAGCACGTACAGTAACTTCTGTGTTCTAGAAACAAGTAACCACTAAATAATGAAATAATAATAATAATAATAATAATAATATTCCTGGCAGGCAATTCAAAAGAAAGAGAAGGAGTTGTTCCAAATTGACTGTCTACATAAACCATGGCTCATTTCTAGGCAAGAAATTAAAAAAAGAAATATGAAACAAATGTTGTAGAAGAATTATTTTATTAAACTGATAGAAATGAATTACTCTCTTATAAAAGGAAACTTGAAAAAGCGAATCAGAGGAAAAAATTATTATAACACAATATAACAGTACAACAAAGTATATTAAAAAGATTCTCAGACTGAAAGTATATACACACAAGACTAGGGCCTCGATCCAATTAGGTGCAAATTGCGAGGTGTGAGTTGCAAGTTGCGATTTTCACTTCGAATTCGCATAGCAAATTCATTTTGCAATCCATTAACTGTAGCAACTTGCACTGAATCAGTCAGACTGAATTCGCAACTTTCTACTCGCACCTCCCTGAGGGTGAGAGATGGAAAGGAAAATCTTTATTTTAAGATTAAAATGTCAGGACCCTGTGCTGAACCCCTTGGACACCCCCTAAATGACTAATTAGGCATTTGGAAGTTTTCATTTAGCTTAATTAGTCCAAAAATTACACGTCATTTTTTGGGGGTAAAAACAAAAATGTCCTAAAATTACCCCAAAATCAAGTTTTTCATTAGTTTAGACACCCCAAAGTTATTTACCTTTTTTTTTTTAGTTGAAAAATAATTGTATTTATAATTTTTTTTAAATTTTTCAATGTGCCCTCAAAGTTCCCCCAAATCACCTTTTTCCTACTTTTTTTTTGCATTTTTCGTTTAATTCATTTGAGATTAAACGAAAAAAGTGTGTTTTATATAATTTTCTTGCATTTTTTAAAAAAAAGCACAAATCAGCCATTTGACACCATTTCAAAACCTACAGTAACTTCCTAATAGCCACAAACAGCCTTCTAAACAGTCCTGCTATCAAAATTATCCATTTTGGGGGGTCTAGGATGGTCTCCCCACATTTTCATGCATTTCTCGCAAATCTCATTTGGCATTCAATGCGCACCCCTCCGTTGCGAGTAGTGCGAATAGACATTTTTAATTGGATTGGAGAATTCTCGGGAGCGCGCTTCACGGCGAAGTGTGCGAGTTTAAAGAAACAAACTGGCTATGCGCAATTCGCACCTAATTGGATCGAGCCCTAGGATTGTTTATAAAAAGGTCACAAGTTTGAGTCTATACTGGTAGCTAGTTATAAGCCCTATAAAATGAAGGAGGAAAACAAACCTTGGCTTTAAGTGAGAAAAAAAGCTTTTTTATTGCAATTATTGGTATTGATGCAACACCACCAGAATCAGAAATATGAAGGCATGTTGTGATTTCATCTCTAATTTGATTAAATGGGAATTTAACTTAGATTGAAAAATGAGCTGTGAGACAACCGAGTGAGTGATCTATGAACAACATAAAATCAAGGCCTCCAGGAGCATATTGTCTCCTTAAACTTTGTGCATTCGCATAATAAAGAATGATGAATGGGTATTAGAAAATATTTGGAGAGAAGGGGATTTTAAAATAAAAGCCTTCCACGAAGAGAAGAGGTGCATTTTCAATATGAAATATTACTGTGACTTCCTCCCTTCCATCTCCCCTCTGCCTTCACATGACATTCTATTTGTACGATTGTAGTTAAGAAGTATAAATATCAGAGGCATGTTTAAAAAGTACTTTCAATCGTATTCATAGGAAAAGAAGCTGCTATGTGGGATTCCCACTTTAACATAAAGCTTACTTGTGATATATCATATAACCACTTCATTTAAATTAATGTTATGTACATTTAAACATTTTCTTTACTTACAATTGATCATCATATTAACTTTTTTGGGGCACTCCATACCTTCTAACATGACCCCCCCACCAGGTAAAAAATACTCTGTTCCTGGACTTCCCTCTTAACTGATGATTGCAGTAACCTGTGTTAAAAGATCCTTCTCATCTAGTAATTAATTTAACACAGGTGGTAAGTGGGACGTCCAAGAGCAGAACATTTTGTACCTGGTGTAAGAGTCATGATGGAGGGTATTGTGCTCTGTTATTTGCCAAGGACTCTAACTAGGTAATTATCAGCCCCTTGAACTCCTGCAATGGCTTTTAGAAGTATTTACCACCAAAAGGCAAACAGATTTGTCTGTATTACAAATGACATTTACACATATTGTTCAAGACAGTATTTTTTATTGTAAGCCAGTAGGCTTTTAAAGCAAATGATCAAAAACTCCTAATTCATTATTTGTCTACAGATTTAAAGACAAAATAAAGAAATAAATAAAAACGGCAAAAAATGCTGCTTGCATAAGTTTTCAACACAAGTTTACACAGATAACAGATATTGGGCCTGATTCTGAGGTGCACATAGTGCCGATGCCACAACCAAAATTTCAGTCTGCACATGCGTCTGAGTCACCCGGGTTCAAGAGAAGGGGGTTTTAGTGGGCATTACTGGGAGGTAACATGGGGGTGGCTAGTCAGACGTGGGCATGTCATGGTCAGCAACTGTTTAAAGATGCAGTTACACTGACACAGGTGACCATGTTCAGATATAGATTCTGTGCCTCAATAGAGCTGGTGCAGTCTCTGATGGTGCAACCGAAGCACAGCAATGCCAGCCAGTGGGCATCTCAGTAGGAAGACCACCGGCTGAGGCATTAGCATTAAGATGCAGTCGCTGCTCTGCAATAGATGCAGTTTGGCTGCAGCTGCGTTCAGCTCTGAATTAGGCCCATTGCCTTAACAATTGACTTTAAATTAGCTTCTACCTGTGAGTCATTAAAAAATGTCAGTTTTTATAAATAAAAGACCGCCTTATTCAAATAACAGTACTTACTGTGATTCTGAAGGAAAGCTGTGAAAGTGAAGACCAAAAAGCATTCTGATAAAATTATAGACATATACAAGATAGGAAAAAGCTTCAAAATAATGTCCAAGTGATTGGAGCTCACAGGGAGCAGTGTTGTGTAATTAGTGTTGTGCAAGTGGTATTGTCACACAGAGGGTAGGGCTCTGTGGACAGCACTGTCACCAAGGGCATATTTATAATGGGTACAGGGTGTGTGGTGCACATGGGCCCCCGGGTCCAGGGGTGGCCCGCACCGCACACCCTGCACCCATATTATCTAAAACTTACCACCCCGAGGTCCCGTGTCAGGTCTCTCAACGCTGCTCAAAACGCATTTTTCTGGCATTTTGCTCATGCACTGTGAGGAACTTACAGGGAAAATGGTGGACGCACTAACTTCCCAGCATTCTGCGCTTGCGCAGTAGACTCTGGGCACACTCTAGTGGCCAGAGTCTACTGATTCTGCAGTGGTCGGCCAGCCACATCAGTCGGCTGCCGGGGTGAGAGGAGATGGCCCGTGATGGTGAATGCACATGGGCCCTCTCCTCTCTAAAGACGCCCCTGACTGTCACTGCCCCACAGCCCTTGCTTCTGGCTAGCAGAGTGCCTGTAATGTCACCCTGCAGCCAAGATTGTTGATGCAGTGCCACCCGGAGTGTCCTTTGGCTGCTCCAGACATCTACCCTGCAGCCTGTACAGCCATTCGGAGTGTCCACAGAGCCTGTACAGCCACTTCCCAGCACTGGTGGCCCCTGCCCCCTTGGCATGATGTCATGACATCCATCCACGAAAGGCTAGAAAGAAGCCTTTACTGAAAATATACATCAATGCACATCCGCAGTTTGCTATAAAATATCAAAGTGACCCAACTAAAATGTTGGATAACGTTTTGTGGTCAGATGAGACAAAAATTTAGCTTTTTGGCCTCAATTCAAATTGCTATGTGTGGCCCAAACCTAGCACTGCCCCTTCATCAGCAAAAACCAGCTAAGCAGCGAAGCATGGGTGTGCCGGCATCATGTTGTGGGGATCATTTCCTCAGCGGGACTTGGCATCATGTTAAAATGTAAAAATCTGTGGATGGTGCCTCAGTAAAGCTTTGTAGAAATTTCACATTTCAGTGATGATCCTAAGATCTAGGACAAAGCTACACTGGTGTGGCTGAACAAAATAAAGCTCAATGTTCTACAATTGTCAAATCAAAGTGCAGATCTCAGTGCAATTGAATATTGCAGTCCACAAGCATCATCCAACCAAACTCAACCACCCGGAGCAAGGAAGAATGGTCAAAAATCACTTCCAGTCTGGAAACACGATAGAAACTTACCCCAACAGACTTAAAGTTGTTTTGCAACAAAAGGTGGTTCTACCAAGTACTAATCTGCAAGCAGTATATTTCAAAGCTTTGTGGGGTTTTTTTTAAATACAATCTTGAACAATCTGTGTAAAGGTGCCCACAGATATAGCGATGTGCTCACGATCCAAATTGTGTACGATTTCCCCTGAACTCTCCCCGAGAGCTCCCCAGCAGTCGTGGGCACGATTTGGTCAAAAAAGCTGCCAATTTGATTCACAATCTCACGATTTATCGTGCATCATGTCCAAATCGTGAGATCGTGCACGATAAATCGTGACTTTACAAAACAACACACGAGGATCTTCATGATTGGTGGGAAATTTAAATCTTGTGCGGGGCTAGCTAGGGGGTATAAAAAGCAGGCGCTATGTTAACCCTGTGCATATTCTGCTCTGCTACTAGTAGGCTAGGTATATACCTGCTGAACCCTGTACATTGCTACTGTGCTCTGCTTTGCATTTGGCTTGCCTTTTACAAAATGTTTTCTACCTGCAAGTGTGTACTACCTGCATTCTATCCTATTCCTGAATTCTGTGCTGATGCATCTCTATCAGTTTAAAGTGTTGGTCACCCAAGCTAGGGTCAAGGTGATCCAGGAGAGGGCCCAGCGAAGGACGAGGAGAGCATGCTGGACCAAGGAGTGGCTGCAGCAAAGGGATACTCGCTCTCACATGTCCCTTCTGATCAAGATCAAGGAGAAAACCCGGATGACTACCGCAACTACCTGCGCATGGATGAAGCCACCTTCCAGCAGTTGCTGCATCTGGTGACCCAGCACATCCGGAGGCAAGACACAAGGTGGCGGAGGGCAATCCCTGCTGAAAGGCTGGTGGGTACCCTGAGGTACCTGGCTACAGGAAGGTAATTTGAAGACCTGAAGTTTGGGACACTCATCTCGCCTCAGTCCTTGGGCGTCATCATCCCAGAGATCTGCAAGGCTATCGTTAAAATGCTGCAGTACCAGTATTGCAAGGTACGAAAAAAAAACCCACAATAAACATTTGTTCTTGTCAAAGAAAAAAAGTTTTTTCTTTTTTTTCTTTGTTTTTTTTTAAATTTAACTCCTTATAATAACTGTGACAGCCAATAAGGCAGCATTAACAAGACTGTGCTGCATAGCAGTCATTAACATTTGTGTGGCAACAACACTACATAGTAGTCAATTACATTTTTCTTTCGGTTTATTTTTTTAACTCATTATATAACTGACAGCCACTGTGGCAATAACACTGCACAGTAGTCAATAACAATTTTTTTTTTTTTTATTTAAACTCTTTATTATAACTGATACAGCCAATAAGGCTGCATTAACAAGACTGTGCATTGAACTGTAGGCAAAAACATATATTTTAGTTATTTTTAATATATATGTTATCAATCCCAATAGGTAGGCTACTGTATGTTGTATGGTGGATCAGACACCAGATTGAACAGGCCAATACACACATGGCACAAGTACAGATTGTGGCCCTAGCTTCCATCAATCTGTACTTGCGCCATGTGTGTAGCAACCTTGTCCAATTAGCGTCATCACCACCGTATACCATACAGCCAGCACCTATTGGGAGTGATAAAATTTGGTGATAGTGCAGGCAACAATAAGAAGAAGAAAAAAAAATTACGAGCAACGCGGCAAATCTTCCTCTGACTCCAGCAAAGCATTATAAACGGTCTGGCTTGTAGGTGAGGTGCTGGGTGGAGGAGTAATCTCCAATTGGGCTGGGGGGGCTTACATAGGCAGTTGGGGCAGGCGAATAAAGAAGTGGGTGTGCAATGTAAGTGGAGTCATGTAAATTGCTATTGAGTGACCTAATTAAAAGCTCATAAATGAGCCTGTGGAAATTTTTCTTAGTTAGGTCATCCATTTTTCTCATTCGACTGTCAACATGCACTGTAAAATCATCGACATCATCTGGCGGTTTCTGAAGGCTGTGTTCTGCTTGTTGGAGAAATAAGTTCTCCTGTTCTGTGTACTGCTGCTTTCTCCCCTGTTTTTTTTTTAAGTGGTGTAGAAGAAAATAATGGTCATGGTAGAATGGGTGTTAGTACTGGGGTAAAATTATCCACCTTGCTGTCCCCGAGTAAACTTAGGTCAGCATGGAGGACATATTAGGCTCTTGGGTGGGAGTCTATATAGAAAAAAAAAAGAAAAACAATATTATAGTCATGTATTTTTAACCCATTTTTTTTACTATTTTTCCAGTTTCCTAACACTGTGGATGAGTGGAAGAGCATTGCTGAAGAGTTTGAACAACATTAGAATTTCCCTAACTGTGGAGGAGCCATCGATGGAAAACACATCCGCATCAACCCACCTGCCAACACCGGATCATATTACTACAAGTACAAACGCTTCTTCAGCATCGTTCTCATGGCAGTTGTGAATGCCAACCATGAATTTTTGTTTGCGGATGTCGGCAAGAATGGCCGTGCTTCAGATGGTGGGTCCTTCATACAGACGGCTTTCTACCAGAGACTCATCAACAAAACCCTCAACTTGCCGTCACTGGACGAAACAAAGCACGGCCTAAATTACATTTTCATCGCAGACAAGGGTATTGCATTACATGAACATGTGATGAAGCCATTTGCACAGAGGGGCCTGACCAGAGAGAAAAGGATCTACAACTATCGTCTATCCCGGGCACAGCGCATTGTAGAAAATGCGTTTGGAATACTCAGCAACAGGTTCTGCATTTTGCACACCACCATAAACCTACGTGTGGAGAAGATAGACTGGGTCGTGATGGCGTGCTGTGTGCTACATAACTTTCTGAGAAGGAAAACTACACAATGAGGACCAGTACCAGCTAGACCAGAAGATGCAGGACATCTGGAGGAGATTGCCCAGTTTACATCAGTGTCTGCACCACCAATTCCTACAACATCGACAGCACGTGCCAAAGAAGTGAGGGAGGAGTATATGGCCTATTTCAATGGACCAGGTGCGGTGCCATGGCAGGAGGACTGTCTGTGAGATAAATGACTATAATGGACAATTGAGATTGAGCTACAAAAACAATAAAAGGATTTGGTGTATGAACTGGGTCTCTACTTACCAAAATTTCCTCAGACTGTCCCCTCACTTCTGCCGTTTCTTCTCCCTCTCGTTCAGCCATCAGGATAACAGACTGGCATTGTGGTTCCTGTTCACTGATGAAGCTTATCAGGTGATAGTACCACAGTGTTGGCTGGTACATGTCGTCGGTGCCTGCTCCAGAGCTTTTCGAATCGTCCACTTTTTTCTTCTCCTTTATGTAGACGATACGCAGGTTCTGGATTTTGTGGCATGCTGTTTTAAGGTCACCATCTGCAATGAACTTTTTGGTGTAGTCCAACAACACCCCCAAGCTGCCAATTTCTGAGCCTTGTTGTAGTATTGTCTACTGGATATCTGCCATAGACATTCCTTTGACTGTAGGATCTCAAGGAATCCAGTCACAAACTTGTGTTCACTATCCATAAAAATTGCTAGGAAGAAATAATAAAAAGTAATTTTTTTTAAACTACCATATATACTCGAGTATAAGCTGAGTTTTTTCAGCATATTTTTTGTGTTGAAAAAGCACCCCCTCGGCTTATACTCGAGTGAAGTGTGTAGCGCTGACCGGACGGAGTTCGGTCAGCGCTACACAGCACAAACACACAGCCGCCAGAGCCGGCAGCTGTGTGTTTGTTGTAATCGGCAGCCGCTGAGAGTCTGTCAGACTCTCATTGGCTGCTGCTGCTCCCACTGCGGGAGCCATCTTCCGGCTCCCGCAGTGGGTAATGGGAGAGATGTCAAGAGTAATGATGTCTCTCCCAGGCAAAACGGCCGGAGGAGCTGTTAGCGGCAGGACCAGGAGCGGGGATTTCAGGTAAGTGATTTTTTTTTAATTCTTATTACGTCTCTCTCTACTGGGGGGGACTACTGGGGGCACTACCAGGGGGCGATTACTACAGGAGGCACTACCAGGGGGGCATTACTACAGGGGGCACTAAAAGGGGGGATTACCACTGGGGGAACTACCAGGGGGGGAATACTACTGGGGCACTAAAAGGGGGGGATTACCACTGGGGGCACTACCAGGGGGGGATTACTACAGGGGGCACTAAAAGGGGGGATTACTACTGGGGGCACAACCAGGGGGAATTACTCCTGGGGGCACTACCAGCTGCTGCATTTCCCACCCTAGGCTTATACTCGAGTCAATAAGTTTTCCTAGTTTTTTGTGGTAAAAGTAGGTACGTCGGCTTATATTCGGGTCGACTTATACTCGAGTATATACTGTATATTTTAAATTGTTTTGTAAATTTTTAATGTTGTTTATTTCTACAGTTTTCAAGATTTTTTAAAATGTTTTTTTCAGGTTTTTAAAATGTTTGTATTTGTTTTTTAATTTTTTTTACAGGAATGTAATGTGTTTTAATAGTATTGTAATATGGGTTTTTTCAGAATTTTAATGTATTTTTATTGTATTGTAATATGTTTTTTTAGAGGAATGTAATGTGTTTTTTATAGTATTGTAAAAAAAAATGCAGGATTTTAATGTATTTTTATTGTATTGTAATATGTTTTTTTACAGGAATGTAATGTGTTTTTAAAAGTATTGTAATATGGTTTTTATTCATGATTTTAATGTGTTTTTATTGTATTGTAATATTTTTTTTACAGGAATGTAATGTGTTTTTAAAAGTATTGTAATATTTTTATTTGTTGTTGCAATGTATTTGTTTCTGTTGCTGACATACATTTGTTTATGGTGGCATATTCAAACATCATAAACAACTGTATCACAAGAACAAAAACAAATTTTATATGTATTGATGTTGTTGTAATGTATTCTTCTTTGTTGTTGAAATAAATTTGTTTATGGCATTTTAATATATTTTGAGTGTTTTATGATTTTAAAGGTATTATTAGGTGGCCCGTGACATTGGTGGGCAGTGATTGGGTAGGTGGCACACATTGGTGGGTAGGTGGGTGGCACACATTGGTGGGCAGTGGGAGGTTAATGCATGACCCAGCCACCGCCCGCCTCATTCCAGCAGGCAGTGGCTGGGTCATGCATTTATAGGTGGGTGGCACACATTGGTGGGCAGTGGGAGGTTAATGCATGACCCAGCCACCGCCTGCCTCATTCCAGCAGGTGGTGGCTGGGTCATGTATTTTTATGTGGGTGGCACACATTGGTGGGTAGGTGGGTGGCACATATTGCTGGGCAGTGGGAGGTTAATGCATGACCCAGCCACTGCTCGCCTCATACCGGCAGGTTGTGGCTGGGTCATACATTTAAAGGTGGGTAGTGCACATTGGTGGGTAGATGGGTGGTACACATTGGTGGGTAGTCGGAGGTTAATGCATGACCCAGCCACCGCCTGCCTCATCCCAGTGGGTGGAGGCTGGTTAATGCATTTATAGGTGGGTGGCACATATTGGTGGGTAGGTGGGTGGCACACATTGGTGGGTAGGTGGGTGGCACACATTGGTGGGCAGTGGGAGGTTAATGTATGACCCAGTCACCGCCTACCTCATTCTGGTGGGCAGTGGCTGGGTCATGCATTTATAGGTGGGTGGCACACATTGGTGGGTAGGTGATTGGCACACATTGGTGGGCAGTGGGGTTGCATTGATACAGTAACAATACTCACCAAAGTGCTGCAATCCAGACTTCAGTGTGCAGGCTCCCAATCGTGCTTCATTCTCTTTCTATTCACGATGCTGCACAAGATGGTGGATGGGCATGTACAGGGCCCTGTCTGCTGTTGAAATAAATTTGTTTATGGCATTTTAATATATTTTGAGTGTTTTATGATTTTAAAGGTATTATTAGGTGGCCCGTGACATTGGTGGCCTGTGATTGGGTAGGTGGCACACATTGGTGGGTAGGTGGGTGGCACACATTGGTGGGCAGTGGGAGGTTAATGCATGACCCAGCCGCCGCCCGCCTCATTCCGGCAGGCAGTGGCTGGGTCATGCATTTATAGGTGGGTGGCACACATTGGTGGGCAGTGGGAGGTTAATGCATGACCCAGCCACCGCCTGCCTCATTCCGGCAGGTGGTGGCTGGGTCATGCATTTTTATGTGGGTGGCACACATTGGTGGGTAGGTGGGTGGCACACATTGCTGGGCAGTGGGAGGTTAATGCATGACCCAGCCACTGCCCACCTCATACCGGCAGGTTGTGGCTGGGTCATACATTTAAAGGTGGGTGGCGCACCTTGGTGGGTAGATGGGTGGTACACATTGGTGGGTAGTGGGAGGGTAATGCATGACCCAGCCACCACCTGCCTCATTCCAGTGGGTGGAGGCTGGTTAATGCATTTATAGGTGGGTGGCACATATTGGTGGGTAGGTGGGTGGCACACATTGGTGGGTAGGTGGGTGGCACACATTGGTGGGCAGTGGGAGGTTAATGCATGACCCAGCCACTGCCCACCTCATTCTGGTGGGCAGTGGCTGGGTCATGCATTTATAGGTGGGTGGCACACATTGGTGGGTAGGTGATTGGCACACATTGGTGGGCAGTGGGGTTGCATTGATACAGTAACAATACTCACCAAAGTGCTGCAATCCAGACTTCAGTGTGCAGGCTCCCAATCGTGCTTCATTCTCCTTCTATTCACGATGCTGCACAAGATGGTGCATGGGCATGTACAGGGCCCTGTCTGCCAAATTCTGCAACATACGATAATCGTGAGATACATCGTGAGTGTAATGTGTTTTTAATAGTATTGTAATATGTTTTTTTTTAGGATTTTAATGTATTTTTATTGTATTGTAGTATGTTTTTTTACAGGAATGTAATGTGTTTTTAATAGTATTGTAATATGGGTTTTTTCAGAATTGTCATGTATTTTTATTGTATTGTAATATATTTTTTTAGAGGAATGTAATGTGTTTTTTATAGTATTGTTAAAAAAAATTTTCAGGATTTTAATGTATTTTTTATTGTATTGTAATATGTTTTTTTACAGGAATGTAATTGTGTTTCTAATAGTATTCTAATATGGTTTTTATTCAGAATTTTAATGTGTTTTTATTGTATTGTAATATTTTTTTTACAGGAATGTAATGTGTTTTTAAAAGTATTGTAATATTTTTATTTGTTGTTGCAATGTATTTGTTTCTGTTGTTGACATACATTTGTTTATGGTGGTATATTCAAACATCATAAACAACTGTATCACAAGAACAAAAACAAATTGAATATATGTATTGATGTTGTTGTAATGTATTCTTCTTTGTTGTTGAAATAAATTTGTTTATGGCATTTTAATATATTTTGAGTGTTTTATGATTTTAAAGGTATTTACTAGGTGGCCCGTGACATTGGTGGCCAGTGATTGGGTAGATGGCATACATTGGTGGGTAGGTGGGTGGCACACATTGGTGGGCAGTGGGAGGTTAATGCATGACCCAGCCACCGCCCACCTCATTCCAGCAGGCAGTGGCTGGGTCATGCATTTATAGGTGGGTGGCACACATTGGTGGGTAGGTGGGTGGCACACATTGGTGGGCAGTGGGAGATTAATACATGACCCAGCCGCCGCCCGCCTCATTCCGGCAGGCAGTGGCTGGGTCATGCATATATAGGTGGGTGGCACACATTGGTGGGTGGCACACATTGCTGGGCAGTGGGAGATTAATGCATGACCCAGCCACTGCCTCCCTCATACCAGCAGGCGGTGTCTGGGTCATGCATTTAAAGGTGGCGCACATTGGTGGGTAGATGGGTGGTACAAATTGGTGGACAGTGGGAGGTTAATGCATGACCCAGCCACCACCCGCCTCATTCAAGTGGGCGGTGGCTGGCTAATGCACAGTTGGAGGTTAATGCATGACCCAGCCACCACCCGCCTCATTCCAGCGGGCGGTGGCTGGTTAATGCATTTATAGGTGGGTGGCACACATTGGTCGGTAGGTGGGTGGCACGCATTGGTAGGTAGGTGGTTGGCACACATTGGTGGGCAGCGGGAGGTTAATGCATGACCCAGCCACCTCATTCTGGTGGGCAGTGGCTGGGTCATGCATTTATAGGTGGGTGGCACACATTGGTGGGTAGGTGGGTGGCACACATTGGTGGGCAGTGGGGTTGCATTAATACAGTACCAATACTCACCAAAGTGCTGCAATCCAGACTTCAGTGTGTAGGCTCCCAATCGTGCTTCAGTCTCCTTCTATTCACCATGCTGCACAAGATGGTGGATGGGCATGTACAGGGCCCTGTCTGCCAAATTCCGCAACATACGATTATCGTGAGATACATCGTGAGTACAAAACTGCTCACGATAGGCACCTAATCATGTCCCAGAGTGGCAAATGGGCCCTACAGCATGGCAGATTTGAAGATGCGATGTACGACTAGTGGGGACGTCATCGTGATCGTGAGTGGAAACTCATGATTTGGTAATATTTTACAGGATTTGTTGTCACGGTTCATCAAAGTCATCCAAATCGGGTAAAATATTGCTATGTCTGTGGGCACCTTAAGAGTAAAGCTGGCCACACACTAGACCAACTTACATCCAACCAGCCAACTTGTTGATTGGTTGGAATGAAAATCTGGTAATGTATGGGAGTAACTGATTATCAGCAATTTGCTCCTAAATGACAGAAAACAGGTGAAAATGGTCGTCAGACAAGTTTGTTAAATGTTTGATCTAAACTATTTGTTCAAACAACAGTTTTTGTCCATTTTCCAGCGTTTGGGAGCAAATTGCTGATTGTCATTTGCTTTCATTCCTTACCAGATTTTCATTCCAACCAATCAACAAGTTGGCTGGTTGGATGTAAGTTGGTCTAGTGTGTGGCCAGCTTTAGTTGTGAAAAATCTATTCACTTTTTATGGGGTTGAATACTTTTACAAACTACTGTTTACTAGTTAACATTTGCTATGTAGTTTGTATCTTTTTCAATTGGTGCACACAATTGCACTTGAAATATATTTGATATGTGGTGCATGGTTTTCATTTAAAATCATGATTACTTGTTATTTAATTCTCTCCTACACAGAAACCACTAGAAAACCACACCCAGAAGCACACCCCTAAACCACTGATTGGTTAACTTCAACATGCCTTACCACAACACAAACACAACAATACTTTAACCCCTGCTAAACCAAATACAGGCATACACATATTAGGTGTCTAAAACACGACAGGTAATGCCTTCTGTCCCTCTATTCATTGTTCGAGTTAAGGTTACTTTATTTGTGAAAAGAGCATGTAACTTAGAAAATCCTATGTGGGTATACTGTATGCACTTTTTTCTATGCTTATGTTATGCTTTTGACCCTCCCAATTTCCATTTAAAAAGAAGTACGGGTGGTTACTGGTTAAAAACTATGGTGTCTATTTACTAAGCCAATCAGCTCCTAACTTCCATGTCACAGGCTGTGTTTGAAAAATTACAGTTGGGAGCTGATTGGCTGGCACCTTATCACTTTTCACTCTGTCTCCTAACACTGCTTAGTAAATAGACCCCTAAAAGCTTTGAGACTTTTGGCACTTGAGGGCATCTGTGTAGCGGAAGTCTCTGCCTGATGCCTACAGGATCACTTGTGTTCCACAGCAAACATTTTTTCTATAACCTGTAACCAGAGAATTTACTCCTAAGTATATTGGGAAGAGAAGCATTTGAAAGACTATGGCCCTCATTCAGAGCCGCTCGTAAGCGGTCGTACGCTCGTAGTCATCCAATGTTGTCAAACCACGCATGCGTCTGTGTAACAGTGCGCATGTGCGTACGGCTGATTGCGATCATTTTTTCAGTCGTTCGTCGAATAGCGAACAGGAAGTGACATGTCAAATGTGATTGACAGAACTGTCCATTTTGGGGCGGTGACGGGGGTGGAGATGGGAAAACTCAGGCGTGTCGAGGCGTTTTTTGGGCGTACATAAATTATCTGATGCGAACGGCCAATGTGAACGGAACAAGGGTTACGTCACTGTCTGATCCACTTTCCATTCAAACTGCTCGCTCAGCTTGTGGTCTGGTATTCTCTACCGCAATGACGATGGTCTCTTCGTTCTTCCCGAGGCTCATCCATGGTTTTCCGATTTATCATTTGAGGCCTCAAAAACAATCAGTTTTGAATTGCAAAAATGCTTGTAAGGCGTTTAGCCAATAGCCTTTTTTTAGTACCAAAAAACCGTACGCAGGTGAACTACTCAGCTGCTAATTTCTGGGTTAGACAATCAATTAGCTTACAAATTTATTTTACATTTGCGTGTTTTTGCCAAATTTGTTTTCTATTTTTTTTAGGGCAACAATATTGTACGCAGGTTTGTTGTTTTTCTTCATTTTTTAGGGGCCAAGAAAACAATCGTCCTTTTGTTTTTTGCTAAGTGTTAATTAAAACTCATAAATTATTTTTAACCCTTGGTTTTTTTTTACAAAAAGAATGTTTAGATTTCCGTTGTATTGTTTGTAATGTTGTTTGCGGGATTACCTTTTAACCAGTTTTTGATTAAATTAACAAGAGAATTGTGCAGATTTTCAACAGTATTTTATTTTAGTTTTTTTGTTTTTTCCCAAAATTTTGGGGAAATAAAAAAAACTTGATAACGTAAAAACAAATAACAAATGATTTTAGAAACACACAAACAAAATAGGTGGCATTTGAAATCCACAAACAAACAAAATTAATAAAAAAATCACAAGAAAGGAGAGGGAGGTTTTGGGCATTAAGGAATATGGGGCAAACACTGAGAAGGATTGTGGGAAAATTAGCCAGTGCTGTCATCGCCTTTTGGCCCGTTTGGCCGGGGTAGGGAGGGAGCCTGAACGGGTCCGGGATGTCGTTCTGCTGGCCTGGCCAGAGGCAGATGTTGTGGCCTCTGGACTAGGCATAGGGCTAGGCACATTTGGAGGGATGGCTGTTGTTGTGCCAGAGGTGGAGGGTCCTGATGTTCCGGCAGGAAGGGAGGCCGGCTCCAACATGTGCTGGTGAACAAGCTGCTCCAGAGCATTTGCTATTTGCACGTTGGCCCCAGTATTTTCCGCCAGGGCCTTAGCAATGGCCACGTTGGCCGCAGCACTTTGCTCCATGGCGTCCGCCACCAGTAGCAGATTGGCGTCCATCCTCAGCAGAATCTCGGTCTGCTGATCCGTTTTAATATTGAGATCAGTGAGGAGGCCCACTGCCTGTGAGGGGGAATGCCCTGGACTGTCTGCCACAGGGTCCACAGCCGGATCTACTGCTTCCTCCCCTGCAGAGCTAGCAGAAATTCTGCGGCCAAAGCTGCCCTCTGGAGCAGACTCATCCGCCTGTGTCTCTGTGAGAAAAAAGAGAAAAGAGTAACATTATAATCTAGATATTGGCCCAAACACATTTCTGAGTTGTTAACATTACAACATTTACCTGGGGCAACATGAGGAGCCGCAAAGTCTGGCATGTCGGTATCCATGTTCGACATGCCAAACACCTCCTCATCCTGCACACACCCCTGGGCCAGCTCCTCCAAATCTGTGAGCTCCAGTGACACAGGGGTGGGACCCCCACTTGTCCCCCCTGCATGCCTAGCCCTATCAGCCAGTTTTTGCTTAAGACGATATTTGAAGTCGCTCCATCTGTGAGGTAAAAGGTTGGCATTATTCTGGCAGTATTTGGACCTGCAAACACTTTTTACTAAAATGTAGTTTTTACATACCGGCGTTTGACCTCCAGGGTTGAACGTTCAAAATCACCCACCCTATTGACACCACTGGCTATGTCATCCCACATTTTCCATTTCTGGTTTGCACCCATATTCCTTGCTGCCTGTGGCAGGTTGTCATTGCACATTTGCACCAAAACCTCCATCTCCTTTCTTGTGAATTGTGGCTGCCTTTTTTGGGGGGGTTTAGTTGGCCTACTAGGCCCAGCAGCATGTTCCATGGCATCCTCAATACCTTTTTTTAAAATGGGATTAAAAAGTATAATGTAAAATGTTCCCAAAATTATTGTTAAACAGAATCATTTGGCCCAAAAAAGAGAAATACTTACCTGGCGCCTCTTGGGCAGTGCTTTGCAGCTCTGTAGTCATTTTGGACTTTCAGGTCTCACTACAGCAGACCGTTTTGGCTTTTCAGTGACGTTTTTATACATGCATCAGCATTATTCGGCCGCATCATTGACTGTGCGCTCCTATTGTCGGTCCTTAATTTGAGCGGGAAAATAAAGACTATTTATGGCTTGGTGTGACTGGAGTCGATGTGGCATGTTGTTTGTTGGAGGTTTGGCGTTGGAGTGGTTTTGAGGTTTTGTGGTTTAGTGAGTAGAAGGAGGACATTTTCGGAGCGTTTTATTTCTTTTTTTCTAGCTTATTTCTTTTCCGTTGGTTTATTTTTTTATTGTTTGGCTATTTTTTTGTGATTTTTTTGAGTAAGTATTTTAAAAAAACACCGTAAAAAATAATAGTAAATAGTTTACAAATTTTTTTATATATTTTTTTTGGTTTACAGTTAGTTTAGCATTGCCCCAGTGAAGTTTTTGAACTTTGGGATATTTGTCTGTTTTTGGTAAGTGTTTTTGTTTTCATGATTTTACAAATTAGATGTGTAGTTCTTAGCATATGTTTCACAAAGTAATGTTGTTTATTTTCTGGGAACAATCATGTCTTACCACTAAATGTAGCGTACTATTTAGCGAACTAATGTTTGAGTGGTTTTAACTGTAAAAGTAGCGTACTATTTTACGAACTAATGTGTCTTGATTTAACTGTAAAAGTAGCGTACTATTTTACGAACTAATGTGTCTTGATTTAACTGTAAAAGTAGCGTACTATTTTGCGAACTAATGTGTCTTGATTTAACTGTAAAAGTAGCATACTATTTTACGAGCTAATGTGTCTTGATTTAACTGTAAAAGTAGCTTACTATTTTACGAAATAATGTGTCTTGATTTAACTGTAAAAGTAGCGTACTATTTTACGAACTAATGTGTCTTGATTTAACTGTAAAAGTAGCGTACTATTTTGCGAACTAATGTGTCTTGATTTAATTGTAAAAGTAGTGTACTATTTTACGAACTAATGTGTCTTGATTTAACTGTAAAAGTAGCTTACTATTTTCCGAAATAATGTGTCTTGATTTAACTGTAAAAGTAGCGTACTATTTTACGAACTAATGTGTCTTGATTTAACTGTAAAAGTAGCGTACTATTTTGCGAACTAATGTGTCTTGATTTAACTGTAAAAGTAGCGTACTATTTTACGAACTAATGTGTTTTGATTTAACTGTAAAAGTAGCGTGCTATTTTGCGAACTAATTTTTTACTAAATTTTCTGGGTAAAATCTTGTCTTAACACTAAATGTAGCATACTATTTTCTGAACTAACGTGTGCTCCCTTCTTTATTTTTTCACAAAAACAATTTGTTTACAATCATATTTTCTTTAATGAATCTTAAACATATTTTCTACTTTTGAAATGTAGGGTGTTCTGCACATGACACGTCCCAGGCCTGTAAGCATCTTTGGATTTATGAGAAAAGATAAGTATATTTTTCTTAACACATTTGTCTAAAACAATAACTACCTGGCTTACCATTTCAGGTTGATGTTGGTCGTATTATATTGGCCATGGTTCCAGAACCCGACCAACCTCAACTTCGTCCCAGGCATAGGCCTCATAGGCGTGCAAGGCCCCAGATATATAGAACATGTGTCACCCTTTTTGGAATGCCAGATGATGAGGTATTAAGGCGATACCGTCTGCCGCCACAAATCATCATAGACACTCTCTCATTAATAGAGAGTGATCTTGAACGGCAAATTGAAAGTCCTACAGCAATACCACCACTTACTCAATTAATGTCGTTGTTACATTTTTGTGCCTCAGGATCCTTTCAAACCACTGTGGGAATTTTGCGGGAATATCCCAATCCTCCTTTTCAAGGATCCTGAGGGCAGTGATGGAGACCCTTTTTAAACACCTCCATCATTTTAATAAAATGCCATTGGATATGGGTACCCTTAATGTGGCGAAGGCCAATTTTTACCAAAGCTGGCTTCCCACACATCATAGGGGTTGTGGATGGCACTCACATACCACTTCAGCCTCCAGCAAGGCTGGAGGCTATTTTTAGGAACCACAAGCACTTTCATTCACTGAATGTAATGGTGGTATGTGATGCCTCCCTCCAGATCCTGTCCCTGAATGCCAAATTCCCCGGCAGTGCACATGATTCCTTCGTCATCCGGCAATCAGGGATTTGGCACAAATTAAACAACCTACAAGCTGGTGATGCGTGGCTTCTGGGTAAGTTGAAACCTTCTGTTGAAACCAATGCAAAGCTTGTTACACAATGGTTCTGATGTTTGTTTTTATATTTTCACAGGAGACAGTGGTTACCCTTGCACGCCCTGGCTGCTCACTCCTTATTTGGTTCCCATACCAGGGCCACAAAGTGAGTATAATTCCGCACTTACAGCCACCAGGCAGGTGGTGGAGCGCTGTATCGGCCTTTTAAAAGGCCGATTCAGATGCCTCCACCGCTCTGGTGGCGAGCTCATGTATTTGCCGGATATGGTTTCGAAAATTGTGGTCCTGTGTGGGATATTTCACAACATCGCTATAAGGAGTGGTGTCCCAATGCAGCCAGAGGATGCCTTGCCTGAGGATGGCCCCCCCGAGGTTGGTCAGAGGTCAGTATGTTGGGGGGCCATACGCAAGGATGTGGTGGCCAGATTTTTTAGGTAATTATGGTCAAAAATTAAGTTAATTGACACAATGTAGACATGTAAGATTTTAATGGCCAATTTTAATTTGTGTTTTATCTTTTTTTGTCTTTTATTAACCTAAAAAATGATGCCTACTACCTGATAAAAACAATTGACTTCATGTGGCCACATTGGATATAACTTCTGGAACAATGATTTCTTCGCCTCATTTGTGGATTCATGTTGGCATGCTACTTCTTCAAACAGTTCTTGATTGTTGTTGTTATTTTGTTCTTTTTGGTGTTGGTTGTAATTTTGAGTGTGTTTTCACTGTGTGAATTGATGGTGACAATTCACTTTGTGTTTATTATTTGTGTGCATTAAATTTGTATTTAACGTTAAACAAACATTTCCTTGGTAAATTACAAGCAAGTGTAACCTGGTCCAAAAAAGGCAAACTTGCTTAATGGCTAATCCTGTAATGTGTTAAATTGTAAAGTATTTTACCCTGCTTTGTGGCTAAAAACAAACACCAAAGGTATTATGGTGAATCAGTATGTTTTCTAGTCTAGGCCTAAGCAGGTTTGATTTAATTTTTACATTACCCACAAAATTTTTGTTTTTTAAATTGCTGTTAATTCTACAAACCTATTGGTATTGTTAGGTGTTTAATGTGCCAGCTTACATACTTACTTGAGCTTTCTACAATCTAATTTACATTACTTAAAAAAACATGCTACAATAGTCGACTTATGTAAGGTTCAACAATCTAATATTTACAGACAAGGAATGAGACTTTAATAAATCAAAAAATATTTTATTTGTTTAAACATTATTAGGGCGAAAATATAAAAAATTTGTGGTGCTGGAGCGCCAACAAATGATCCAGGACCACGAGCATGCCTACTACATGGCCCCTCAAGCTCTGCAAGCCGGAAATCAGTTCTTGGTTCCGCCTCTGGTCCTGGGTTAAAAAAATGTGTGGATTACTAAAATGACACCTTAATTTATATGTTTCCAAACAACTTAAAAATCAGACTATACTTAAAAAAAAGAGAAAAAAACCCATAAAAATACCACCAAAAATAGGGAGAACTACGCCAAAATACTACATTTGTTGTTACCGTAAACAAGAAAGACACAAGTATGAGTGTTTGGACATGTGTCATATGTGTAAGGGGAAAACATCCTAGACATTGTTTGACAAAGATATATATCCAAAACATTAGAAATACTTAACAAATTGGAAAGGCACAGGCAAAAGGACAACATCAACCAAAAACAAAATAATGCAAAAGCAACCATAGTTTAAAAGGGAAACATACCGGTCATAATGATGACTGGGCCTGGAGCCCAGACATCGTCCTCCTCAGAGGTGGGCCAGTGCTGGTCGGATGGAGGAGGGGTGATTTGGCTGGAAGTGGAGGGTGAGGAAAAGAGAGGGGTGGAGGGGGAGGGTGATGAAAAGAGAGGGGGGGGTGGAGGGGAGGGTGAATTTTGAGGGATGGCAATGTGATGAGAGGGAGGATATCACGGTCTGCCAGGTCTGGGGTGGAGGGGGAATTTGGGGAAGGTTGGGGAGAGGAGGTTTGGGTGGGAGTGGGGGATAGGAGACGAGCACGACGTCGTTGAGGTCATAGACGTCGTAGTCTGCGCTCAGCCCCTAAATGATGGATAAAAATTTATATTATTAAATTTTTTTTATTTTTTTAAATAAACACACCCAAAAAAAAAAAAAAATGCGATACGGAAAACATGCACACGCAGGTATGTCCTAAATAAAGAAACAGGGCTAGACGGAAAACATGCACACGCAGGTATGTCCTAAATAAAGAAACAGGGCTAGACGGAAAACAGGCACACGCAGGTATGTCCTAAATAAAGAAACAGGGCTAGACAGAAAACAGGCACATGCAGGTATGTCCTAAATAAAGAAACAGGGCTAGACGGAAAACAGGCACACGCAGGTATATCCTAAATAAAGAAACAGGGCTAGATGGAAAACAGGCACATGCAGGTATGTCCTAAATAAAGAAACAGGGCTAGACGGAAAACAGGCACACGCAGGTATGTCCTAAATAAAGAAACAGGGCTAGATGGAAAACAGGCACATGCAGGTATGTCCTAAATAAAGAAACAGGGCTAGACGGAAAACAGGCACACGCAGGTATATCCTAAATAAAGAAACAGGGCTAGATGGAAAACATGCACATGCAGGTATGTCCTAAATAAAGAAACAGGGCTAGACGGAAAACAGGCACACGCAGGTATATCCTAAATAAAGAAACAGGGCTAGATGGAAAACAGGCACATGCAGGTATGTCCTAAATAAAGAAACAGGGCTAGACGGAAAACAGGCACACGCAGGTATGTCCTAAATAAAGAAACAGGGCTAGACGGAAAACAGGCACATGCAGGTATGTCCTAAATAAAGAAACAGGGCTAGACGGAAAACAGGCACACGCAGGTATATCCTATATAAAGAAACAGGGCTAGATGGAAAACATGCACATGCAGGTATGTCCTAAATAAAGAAACAGGGCTAGACGGAAAACAGGCACACGCAGGTATGTCCTAAATAAAGAAACAGGGCTAGACGGAAAACAGGCACATGCAGGTATGTCCTAAATAAAGAAACAGGGCTAGACGGAAAACCGGCACACGCAGGTATATCCTAAATAAAGAAACAGGGCTAGATGGAAAACAGGCACATGCAGGTATGTCCTAAATAAAGAAACAGGGCTAGACGGAAAACAGGCACACGCAGGTATGTCCTAAATAAAGAAACAGGGCTAGATGGAAAACAGGCACATGCAGGTATGCTTACATTTAAAATGTTAAAAAAATACACTTACTTTCCTGAATTTGCTGACGCAAATTCTCCAAAAGGCGTGGGGATCTGCGGCGTAGATCGGACCATCGCCTTTCGAGCTGGCCAATATTGCGGCGGTAGCCCAACCTACGCAGCCGGCGCCGCACCACCGCATAGGCTTGCCACTTGCGGCGGTTAGTGATGGGGGCCGGATGATCTGTTATTCTCCGGTCCATCACATCTGTGAGGACCAGGAGTTCTCGACGACAAAATGCTGCGGCTCTCATGATGGCAATGATTTTTTCAACGCAAAACAGTTTTAATAAAGGTCCCAGAAAAAATTTTGATTGGCTAATGTACTTTGAAAATTAACAGAAAGCATTCTATTGGTTATTGTATGAGTCATGTGACCTACACCCTCACAAATATAATGTGAGTTATGATAGGCTTGATGCAGTGACATGCGTAAGCTACTTTAAATATTATTAATAAAGATGAAAAATCTGCATATAAACAAACGCTAAACAATAGTAGCATTCAAACAAACTTTAAAATTTTAAAAACCATTCCCTTGGTACAAACGTACGTATTCTGCGGAAGGAATGACACACACGAACAATAATAAAGTTTATTGACATTGTAAAAATAAACGGATTGCAAAGATGTGAATACCAATTAAGCTAATTAATATACTGCTTGCTATTAATCGATTCAAGTATGTTTAGCAGAATGAAATAGCAGGCAATCGAAAACTGACAGGCCCACTTCCGGATTTGACTTGTACGAGCGTTCCCTGCAACCAAAGAGGAGACGGACGGTCGCTATTTTGAACGTTCGCTAGCTAGAGGAGGGCTTGGGAGACTATGGGGCGGAAGATTAGCTGCGAGCGAACATACCAGCGAGCGCTTGAATTAATATTTTTTCGCTCGTACGCCGAACGAACGGCCACTTGCGTCCGGGTCTGAATCAGGCCCCATGTTATTAAGAAAGATTACTTGTAACCAAGTGATTGGATAGCAGCAAATGTATTTCCAAATTTGAACATTTGAAAGGCAGGTATAGGATGAGCAGGTCGTGACCAATGTTGGTGTAAGAAAACATAAATCAGAAGATGTCATAACTTAAATAGACTCCATTCCTTTGTCCCCCAACTTATTGAACTCCTAATTTCCAAAAGTGTAATCTTCTTCCTTCTTTTATCATTCAATTTAAGGCTTACATAAATAATAAAAAAACATGCAAGATGACGCTGAACTTTACTTTGCTAAGCCAGAATGTGGAGCAGAAATGCCAATAACAGACCGCAACTAACCAAACCAGGGTGAGCGGAGATCATTGTTATGTTTTATGAATGACCCTAATATTTAGTTCATTATTTAGTTTAAAATTAAGTTATATATTTTTCCTATTCTTTTGGATGATTTTGAATATGTAAATACAGTTATGTATTAGTTATGGAACATATCCATAAATATGTTCACAATGTGATTGATCCAAATAATTTATAGTTGATGCACTAATGTACCTATAAATGAACTATCAATGGACTGTCAGAGGACAAGAAAATAAAGTTTAATAGGCACGTAATTACTGTATCATGGTCAAAAAAAATCACAGATGCAAAGATAATTTTGGAGCATTAGTTTTAATCCAACTTTACTGAGTTTTAGTTAATTTTATTTATTTATATATATATATATATATATATATATATATAAAAGCAGAGACAGAGACAGACAGAGAGAGACCACACTGCTGCACGTGCGCAAGCCCCGGACTGACAGAGAAATTATCTCGCTTCGGAGCTCACTACAAAAGGGGCGGCTGTCGATGTTGATTGATAGCTCGCCCCGTTTTGTAGGCGTGGCAGGGGTGGTTTCACAAATGGAGGCGTTTTGTGGGCGGCCGCACTGACATCAGCAGTGATGTCAGTGGGGAGCTTCCTGCTCGATCAGAGCAGGAAGCTCCCTGGGGCTTGCGGTTGCCGAGACCCATCCTTAGGGTTTCGTCGCAAGCCCTGATGGTCGCGATGGTCTTGACCATCGCGACCATCAACCTGGTCGGTCGCTAAAGCTGTGAGTGGTAGCTAGCGACCAGGAGGCCGCACTTCAAAATACAAGTAACCGCCCACATTCAGAACGAGCACTCGCATTTTGGGAGCGCCTCTGAATGAGGGCCAGAGAGAGAGAGAGAATCTGAATTACAGTTCTGAACAGCAATATCAAGTTGGTGGCATTACTATTTACAATGTTCATATAATCAGACTACACCATTGAATTTGTGACATCTAAGGCAAATACATTTGTTCAGTGTTTTAGGCCAATTAATATAACGTGTTTTGTATTATGAGAATGTTGTTTACTTCTATATATGAGTTCAGCGGTCATGAAGAGACAGAATAAAAACATAGAAGAACAATGTGTGCCTTTCAGATAGCAAAAGGCCATGATGTTCTGTCAATAAATTGAATCTTCACCCAACTAAATAAAACATTGGATGAATACCGACTCAGTTATTCAACATAGAGCTTAATATAAGCTCCTGTATCCAGTGAAACTGTGGCACATCATTGCAAGTTATAACGTGAAACCATGGCCGTACCCAGGTGTGAGCAAACTGGGTGCCTGCCTAAGGTCTTGATGAGGCAGGGGCCCTTATAAGGGTATACAATCGGGAAGCCGGCTGCCTTAATACCGGCAGCCGGCTTCCCGACTGTCATATCCCGGGGAGGGGGAAATGCCGGGCGTCTAGATGTAGACGCCTGACAGTTCCCCGACGCCGGGAGACAGGCACCCGGCATCCCGATCGAAGGGATGCTGGGCGCCGCGAGCGGACAGCAGCGGTGGGGAGGGTTAGGTTTAGGGCACCCAGGGGGGACTTAGGGTTAGGGTTAGGCTAGGGGGAGGGAGGGTTAGGGTTAGGCACCCCCCTTCCGGGGGACTTAGGGTAAGGCACCCCCCCAGGGGACAGGTTTAGGCAGTGGGGAAGGGGGGGTTAGGGTTAGGCACTTAGAGGGGGGTTAGGGTTAGGCACTTGGGGGGGAGGTTAGGGTTAGGCACCCCTAAGGGGGGTTAGGGTTAGGGGGTTAGGTTAGGTTAGTCAGTACTTGCCTATCGACGATCGGGATTTCCAGTGCTGTCGTGCTTCCGCTGCCGGGAACTCTGCTTTGGTCAGCCATAAGGCCGGCGGTATTTCATACCAATTCCCTTATAAGATGGTAAGTCTGTGTTTTTCTTTTATTTCTAAATCATGACAGAACATTGTCCTACTGTGCAGTACATAGTTAGTTAATTATGAGGATAACTCCTTGTGGTTATTATCATTTTGAGGTTGTTGCCTACATTTGTTGCTGAACGTATCCTGACATGCAGGATGCCGGAGCTTAGAATACCGGCACTAGAATCCCGACACCTGAATCCGGGCAGGTAAGTAGCGGGCTTAGGGGAAGTGTTAGTGTTAGGGTTAGGCACTAGTTGGAGAGTTAGGATTATGCACTAAGGGGGGAGAGTTAGGTTTAGGCACAGTGGAGGGGGAGGTTAGGTTTATGCACTAGGGAAGAGGTTAGGGTTAGGCACTGGGGAGATAGGGTTAGGGGCATAGGCGTCTTTTTAATGGGTGCAAGGTGTGTGGTACACATGGGCCCCTGGGTCCAGGGAGCCCATGCTGCACACCCTGCACCTACTGTTAATAAATACTTACCTCTCCGCAGCTCTGCATGTGATGCTCTGCAGCGCCAGGCCGTCGCTGCAGACCAACAAAAAGTCACCCGGAAAATGGCGGCGCCCATTTTCTCAGTGACCAGCACATGTACACAAAAGATGTCCCTGGGAAAAGAGGCGCGGGTACCATTTTCTCAGAGACATGCCGGCGTCAAGATTGTGACTGTCAGGATCCCGAGCACCGGGACCCCGTACCCAAACCCATTTATACACCCATTTCCAATAATCTACAAGTATGTTTTGTTTTTATTTAAAGATGGAGACAACCTTGTCTCTGTCTCTGCAGAGTCAGCGGCCACCCGCGGCCACGATTGGAGCTGCCGCACATGTGCAACAGCTCCTCAGGCAGAGAGATCTGATCAGAAGAGCTCTCTGCACTGGATACAGATTATACAGATGGCCGAGGGAGCTGAGGCGCATGTGCAGCATACCATCTGCTAGGTGAGCCCCCTCCACCTCAGCCCAGGGTTTATGTAAGTACTATATACTCTGTGTGTGTGTGTGTGTGTGTGTGTGTGTGTGTGTGTGTGTGTGTGTGTGTGTGTGTGTGTGTGTGTGTGTGTGTGTGTGTGCGTGCGTGTGTGTATATTTTGTGAGTGTGTATGCTGTGTGTATGTATGCTATGTGTGATGAATGTATGTATGCTGTGTGTGAATGTATGCATGCATGTTTGTGTGTTTGTGCAGTACAGTAAGTATGCTGTGTGTATATATATATATATATATATATATATATTAGGGGTGTGCACCGGCCACTTTTCGTGTTTTGTGTTTTGGTTTTGGATCTGGATCTTTCTTCGTGTTTTGGATCTGGATTGGTTTTGCCAAAACCACCCTTCCGTGTTTTGGGTTCTGGGTTTTGTGTTTTGGATCTGTATTTTTTTGAAAAAAAGCATAAAAACAGCTAAAATCACAGAATGTGTGGTTTTTCTGCTCCTATGCTATTATTAACCTCAATAACCTTAATTTCCACTAATTTCCAGTCTATTCTGAACACCTCACACCTCAACACTAGTGATTTTATGTCCGAAAGGTTGCACCGAGGTAGCTGGATGACTATGCTAAGCGATACGAGTGGGCGGCACAAACACGTGACCCATTTTGGAGTGATACTGCAGTGGCAGACAGGATGGCAGTTTGAAAAACTAGGCCCCAAACTGTACATAATGCAAAGAAAAAAAGAGGTGCAAGATGGAATTGTCCTTGGGCCCTCCCACCCACCCTTATGTTGTATAAACAGGACATGCACACTTTAACAAAGCAATCATTTCAGCGCCAGGGACTGCCACACGACTGTGGCTGAAATGATTGGTTCGTTTGGGCCCCCACAAAACAAGCTGGCAATTAATCTGTTCCTGCACAAACTGGCTCTACGGAGGCAAGATGTCGTCCTCATCCTCCTCATCCACCGATTCCTCACCCTCTTCAGTGTTGTGTACATCCTCATCCTCACAGAGTATTAACTCGTCCCCACTGGAATCCACCACCACAGGTCCCTCTGTATGTTCTGGAGGCTGGTCTCCCTGGAAGAGTTGATAATTCATTTTGATGAACATCATCTTCTCCACATTTTGTGGAAGCAACCTCCTACGCCTTTCGCTGACAAGGTTCCCGGCTGCACTAAACACTCTTTCGGAGAACACACTGGAGGGGGGGCAACTCAGGTAAAATAGAGCCAGTTTGTACAGGGGCCTCCAAATTGCCTCTTTTTCCTGTCAGTACAGGTATGGACTGTCTGACATGCCTACTTGGATGCTGTCACCGATGTAATCCTCCACCATTCTGTCAATGGTGACAGTATCATATGTAGTGACAGTAGACATGTCAGAAATTGTTGCCAGGTCCTTCAGTCCGGACCAGATGTCCAAACATGGTCCTGCCTGCCCTGCATCACCGCCAGCGGGTTGCTTAGGATAGCTAAGTTTTTTCCTGGCAGCCCCAGTTGCGGGAGAAAATGAAGAAGGAGCTGTTGATGTGTCACGTTCCGCTTCAGCTGACAGTGTGTTCACCAGCAGGTCTTTGCACCTCTGCAGGCTTGTGTCGGCCGGAAAGAGAGACACTACATATGCTTTAAACCTAGGATCGAGCACGGTGGCCAAAATGTAGTGGTCTGATTCCAACAGATTGACCACCCTGGAATCCTGGCAAAGCGAATGAAGGGCTTCATCCACAAGTCCCACATGCCGAGCGGAATCGCTCCGTCTTAGCTCCTCCTTCACTTTCTCCAGCTGCTTCTGCAAAAGCCTGATGAGGGGAATGACCTGACTCAAGCTGGCAGTGTCTGGCAGTTTGAAAAACTAGGCCCCAAACTGTACATAATGCAAAGAAAAAAAAGAGGTGCAAGATGGAATTGTCCTTGGGCCCTCCCACCCACCCTTATGTTGTATAAACAGGACATGCACACTTTAACAAACCAATCATTTCAGCGCCAGGGTCTGCCACACAACTGTGGCTGAAATGATTGGTTCGTTTGGGCCCCCACAAAACAAGCTGGCAATTAATCTGTCCCTGCACAAACTGGCTCTACGGAGGCAAGATGTCATCCTCATCCTCCTCATCCACTGATTCCTCACCCTCTTCAGTGTGTACATCCTCATCCTCACAGAGTATTAATTCGTCCCTGCTGGAACCACAGGTCCCTCTGTACGTTCTGGAGGCTGGTCTCCCTGGAAGAGTTGATAATTCATTTTATGAACATCATCTTCTCCACATTTTGTGGAAGCAACCTCCTACGCCTTTCGCTGACAAGGTTCCCGGCTGCACTAAACACTCTTTCGGAGTACACACTGGAGGGGGGGCAACTCAGGTAAAATAGAGCCAGTTTGTACAGGGACCTCCAAATTGCTTCTTTTTCCTGCCAGTACAGGTACGGACTGTCTGACATGCCTACTTGGATGCTGTCACCGATGTAATCCTTTAACAGACAGACGCACGCTTGTCGCTGCTGCTTTAAGGATGCAGGTGCGGCTACAGCCCACACAATTCACAAAGACAGAAAAAAGAAGATTTTTATTGTTTGTGTAGCACACTTTGAGGGTGTCACCACCCTTTAACAGACAGACGCACGCTTGTCGCTGCTGCTTTAAGGATGCAGGTGCAGCTACAGCCCACACAATTCACAAAGACAGAAAAAAGAAGAATATTTTTATTGTTTGTGTAGCACACTTTGAGGGTGTCACCACCCTTTAACAGACAGACGCACGCTTGTCGCTGCTGCTTTGAGGATGCAAGTGCGGCTACATCGCACACAAGTCACAAACACATTAAAAAAATAGTTTTTTATTTTTTGGAGCACTTTGAGAGTTACACCACCCTTTAACAGACAGACGCACGCTTGTCGCTGCTGCTTTGAGGATGCAAGTGCGGCTACAGCCCACACAATTCACAAAGACAGAAAAAAAATGAACAATATTTTAATTGTTTGTGTAGCACACTTTGAGGGTGTCACCACCCTTTAACAGACAGACGCACGCTTGTTGCTGCTGCTTTGAGGATGCTGGTGGAATCTAGACGGGATTTGGAACCGAGGACACACTACCTCCATCAATTGTCTAAATCCCACTGCACTAATGGCGGATACCGGACGCACGTCTAACACCAACATAGCAGTCAAGGCCTCAGTTATACGTTTTGCTTCAGGATGACTGCTGTCGTACTTCATCCTCATCGCTAGGGACTGTTGGAGGGTCAATTGTTTAGTAAAAGTAGTGATGTTCCTACTTCCTCTCTGGGATGATGAACAACTCCCAGCAGCAGCAACAGCACTAGGAGGAAGTGGTTCTTGATCTTTCCCTATTTTATTTTTATCGGAGAAAGTTTGGTCCTCCATTTATGTTATATTGATATATACGTGCGGCTAAAGCGCACACAAACACAGAAAATATTTTTTTATTTTTGCTGGAGAGTACTGCACTTTGTGGGTTACACCACCCTTTAAGAAATGAGCCAGCCGGCGCTGCTCCTTTGTTGATGCACGTGCAGCCACAGTGCACACAAGTCACAAACACAGAAAATATATATTTTTTTGTTTTGGAGTGTACTTTGGGGGTTACAGAACCCTTTAACGGTCAAGCCAGCCGGCCCTTTACTTATGACACAGGCGCACGCTTGGCACTACTTTGTTGATGCACGTGCGGCTACTGCGCACACAATTCACAAACACAGAAAATAATTTTTTTTTTTGTTTGGACTGGAGTGTACTTTGGGGATTACAGCACCCTTTAACGGTCAAGCCAGCCGGCCCTTTACTTATGACACAGGCGCACGCTTGGCACTACTTTGTTGATGCACGTGCGGCTACTGCGCACACAATTCACAAACACAGAAAATAATTTTTTTTTTGGTTTGGATTGGAGTGTACTTTCGGGGGTTACAGCACCCTTAACGGTCAAGCCAGCCGGCCCTTTACTTATGATACAGGCGCACGCTTGGCACTACTTTGTTGATGCACGTGCGGCTACTGCGCACACAATTCACAAACACAGAAAATATATAATTTTTTTAGCACTTGGGGGGAGCACCCCTGATGGACAGAGCACCCCCTGGACAACACTACAGCACCCCTTTAGGACTGGGACACTGCACAGGACTTTGGAGTGGACACAGCCCCTATGGAGAACTGACTGCACAACACAGTCCAGCCAGCCCCTATGGACCTTGAAGTAGTGGACACAGCCCCTATTAACAACAGCAGCACAGCACAACACAGCCAGCCCCTATGGACTTTGAAGTAGTGGACAACAGCAGCACTACACTACACTACACTACACAGCCCTAACTCCCACCCTCCCTCTTCACTGTCCACAGCCGAGTGAGAAAATGGCGCCGACGCGGGTACCTTATATAGGATCCAAAACCCGCGAGACTCGGAAGGCGGGATGATGACGTTTTGCCTCGATTTCAGATCCGAGTCAGGCGGGAAAAGTCGAGCCTGACTCGGATCGGACTCGGATCGGGGGGGCTCGGGGGGGTTCGGATTTCAGAAATCCGAACCCGCTCACCCCTAATATATATATATATATATATATATATTATGGAAACCCCCCCTAAAAATTCTTGCAATCCCTCTCTGGTGGGCTGCAGGATGTCCTGGGGCTGTTTCCGCACTGTGCAAGCGCAGCTGGAAAACCATGCATGCTTAGTAGCAGCAAGAGAGCCTGTAGGTGGAATTAAAGTGATCACATATGCAGTCACTTTTCTTCTTCCAGACCAACAGTACAGGCTCTTATAAGAGAAGACGTCCCTGCTTTTTAAATTGATACATCCCAGCGGAAAAATAATCCTTATTATCGCAATATGCAGCGATCAGGCTGGTCAATATTCGGAGGCTGGCCGCACATTAAGATAAATATGCTTCTAAGCCTGCATACACACGTAAAGATTTTTTGTCCAACCATCCAACTAGTTGATTGGTTGGAATGAAAATCTGGTAATGTATGGGAGTAACTGATGATCAGCAATTTGCTCCTAAATGCCAGAAAACAGATGAAAATGGTTGTCAGACAAGTTTGTTAAATGTTTGATCTAAACAATTTGTTCAAACAACAGTTTTTGTCAATTTTCCGGCGTTTGGGAGCAAATTGCTGACTGTCATTTGCTTTCACCTTACCAGATTTTCATTCCAACCGATCAACTAGTTGGATGGTTGGACAGAAAGTCTTTATGTGTGTATGCAGCTTAATGCTACATACACACAGGACGATTTTCCTGAATGATATGAACGATAACGATATTGTTGAACGATATATCGTTCATATCGTTCATTTTTAGGCAGTGAACGATCGACCAACAATGCGCGTTCCCGCATGGACGATAAAGATATCTTTCATCGTCCATGCATGCAGACCAACTTGGACGATATTGTAAATTTTCCCTGTTCAGAGATGTGGCAGTATGACTCACTGACAGATATCTTTGAAAGATCTTTGAAAGATCTTTGAACGATCTATGAACGATATCTTTGAAAGATATCTTTCAAGTCGTTGGTGGTACAGATCGTACCGTGTGTATGCACCTTAGTCCCTTTCATGCTGAGAATTTTTGAGAGACTTGGAACTTTCAGGAAAAAACCTTAGTCACTTTGCTCCTTCTAACACGTCTATATAGTTTATTTGCAAACTCCGCTAAGAAATACTTTGTGGCTCTTGCTTCAGCATCAATTCAACTCTCCTATATTGCAATAGCAATAGTAAGATCCTACAACGATATCTGTACTTGAAAATGATAATGCAATTGTTTATTTTTTTACCACTTATCGCTGTCTCGATTTTAAACTAGAAAATCGACCAGATTATTTTTTCATTTAACACAATGGGAGTTACAGTATGTAATAGGTTCCAATTTCATGAAGCCTTCTGTTTTCCTGCGTGATTGCAGCAAAATTAAATGATGCAATCAGTTATAAAACTGAGCCAGTTATACGGCTCAACATAGAGCTTAATAAACTTCTGTATCCAGTGAAACTGTGGCAAAGCATTGCAAGTTATAACGTACAACCATGTCTGGACCAAGGTGTGAGCAACCTGGGTGCCCGCCTAAGGTCTTGATGAGGCAGAGATGGCAGGTCTGTGTTTTTATTCTATTTCTAAATCATGACAGAACATTGGCCCTCATTCAGACCCACTCGCAAGCGGGCGCACGTACGTTAGGCGTACGTACAAAATTATTTAAATTCAATGGCTCGCTCGTATTTTCGTTCGCATCTAAAATTCCTCCCTAAACTCAGGCGACCCCTCCTCTAACTAACGAGCGTGCGAAATAGCGAGCGTACATCCCCGAAATGGCTTGAAGGGAACGCACGCACAAGTGAAACCGGAAGTGGCCTTGTCAGATGTCGATTACCTGCTCCTTTATTCTGCCTACCTCCCTCAATCGTATCATGCCAATCAATGTATCAATTAGCTTAATTTTTTTTTTTTTTTCAACACAATGCAAGAAACTTTACTCTTGTCCGTGTTTGTGTTTACCCGCAGAATACGTACGGATGGAACATTCGCTTTTATTGTTCAAAAAACATGTGAACCACAATTAAACAATTGTTCTATTGCTGTGGATCCCCGCATATTTTCCGGGGTTCATTTCTTTATTTAAATTTGCAAACGCATGTCACTGCATCAAGCCTATCATAACTCTCCAGAGATTTCTGGCCCTGTTGAACACATGACTCATACACTAACCAATAAAATTGCTCCTGTTAATTTCCAAAATACATTAGCCAATCAGAAATTTTTGGCACACTTTATCAAAAATGTTTTGTATGAAAAACTCCATTGCCATCATGAGAGCCTCCGCATTCACCAGGCGCGAGCTGCTGGTGCTTACGGAGGTGATGGATAGGCGGATCACCAGCCAGCCTCCACCCATCACCAACCGGCAGAAGCGCTCCGCGTATGCGGAGGCACGGTCCCGCCTGCGGTCGTTGGGTTCACGCCGCAACATCGGGCAGCTGGAGCGCAGGTGGTCAGACCTGCAACGGCGAACGCCCCGCTTGCTGGCATGCTTTCGCATGCAGATCCTTGAAAGTAAGTGTTATGTATTGTGGTTTTCATGTTTGTGTTTGTGGGGCAAACTGCGTGTGCATGTTTTCCTGTCTGTCCTATTTATTATTTGTCCTCATATCTGCGTGTGCATGTTTTCCTGTCTGTCCTATTAATTATTTGTCCTCATATCTGCGTGTGCATGTTTTCCTGTCTGTCCTATTAATTATTTGTCCTCATATCTGCGTGTGCATGTTTTCCTGTCTGTCCTATTAATTATTTGTCCTCATATCTGCGTGTGCATGTTTTCCTGTCTGTCCTATTAATTATTTGTCCTCATATCTGCGTGTGCATGTTTTCCTGTCTGTCCTATTAATTATTTGTCCTCATATCTGCGTGTGCATGTTTTCCTGTCTGTCCTATTAATTATTTGTCCTCATATCAGCGTGTGCTTGTTTTCCCTCTATTTCTGTTTTTTTCATTCTACTCCTTTTTGCATGTTTTTTGTTGCTGGTTTTTTTTTTTTTATTTGGGCCCCGGATTTGCCCAGAAACTAACCTCAATTTGTTTGACATATTTTAGGAGGACAGCCAAGACTACGCCATCACCGTCCGGCCAGACTGCGTTCCCGGCCACTATCCCCAACCCCCAGCCAACACTCCACCCCAAATATTTCCCCTATACCCCACTCCTCCCCAGCCTTCCCAGACCCTCTCCCGGAACTGTCGGGCCTCCTTCCCCTCCGTCCCACTTCCCCCTCTCCTCCACCCACCCCTCTTCCAATTACCCCCTCCCCGGAGTCCATCATTACCCCTCCCCGTTCTTTGGGGAATGAAGGCTCCTCCGAGGAGGAACATGGAGGGACTTCCGGAGCTCCCGTTTTGGCTCCCGGTATGTTTTTCTTTCTCATTTTTTTTAACCACAAACTGTTTGTATGTAATCATGTGTCGTGCCTTTATTCGTGCTTGTTTGGTTTACTTTTGGTGATTTAGCAGTTTGCCTTTACCTCTTCCTGCTGATTTCAACATACACATATCACACCTGTGTGAATTTGTACATAGGCCTTGTATTTTTGGCAGCACCCCCTTTTTGTTTTGGTTTTTCTTTTTTCGGTTTAGGAGTGATTTCGTTGTGTTTTTGTTTTTTTAATGTGGATTCCCTATTGTTTTATTAATCCACACACTTTTCTCACCCACAGAGGAACAGAGGCGTCGACAAGAGGTGGACGATTGTGTTGGCCAGATGCGCCAACATGTCATTGGCATTCTTGTGGCCCTTGACCGGCTGTCTGGCATCCTTCGCCAGTAGTTTTTTTTGTTTAGTTTCGTTTTGTAAATAAATTTTGTAGTTCTAATATACGTTCTGGCTCATTCTTTTTTTCAAAAACAAAAATAGTTTTCCCTGACATAAGTAGACTGTTCCTGCAAGGATTTCCCTTTTTTAAAAGTTAGATTGTATTTTGTATTTGTATGTTAAACAGCCACAAGAAACACATAACAGTAACAATGTCATTTCCCTTTTTGGGTGTAGTGTCAATTAGATATTTTGCCATTTTACAGGTTCCTAGTTGGTGTGCAAGCTGCTTAGGCCAATCTTCAAAATCCAATGGTTTGGACAGGCTTCCTTTTGGTGTGGGTTGGGAACCTGCAAACATATTTCAGTTTACATCAACTGGTGTCAGTACTGGATTACCCCTTAGTCAAATGTAAGGTGTGTTAACCTGGTTACACTTGCTGTTAACGTCCAAAAAAAGGAAGACCATTTCACTCTCCAAACATTTATTCACAACATAAATGAGAAATCAAAGTGGTCAGTCCCAAAAAAAAAAAACAGTGATAATCTCAAATACAACACATACAAATAAAATATTTAATTAAAAAAAACAATCAAGAACTGGTTGACGAAGGACCATGCCAACATGATTCCACAAACATGGCGTTGCGATATGGGTTCCAGAATATATGGACAAAATCACCAGATCCAGGTTTGGTAAGGGTAGCAGGAAGTAGTGAGCGTTGGAGTGGCAAAGATTATGTGAACAAACAGAAGATGGTGAAAAAAAATAAAATAAATTAGATGTTCGCAAACAAACACAAACACATTAGGTATAAACACTGTAGTTTGGGTCAAACTTACCTAAAAAATCTGGCCACCACATCATCGCGTATGGCCCCCCCACATACTGACCTCCGACCAACCTCGGGGGGGCCATCCTCAGGTAAGGCATCCTCTGGCTGCATTGGGACACCACTCCTTATGGCGATGTTGTGAAATATCCCACACAGGACCACAATTTTCGACACCATATCCGGCAAATACATGAGCTCGCCACCAGAGCGGTGGAGGCATCTGAATCGGCCTTTTAAAAGGCCGATACAGCGCTCCACCACTTGCCTGGTGGCTGTAAGTGCGGAATTATACTCACTTTGTGGGCCTGGTGTGGGAGCCAAATAAGGAGTGAGCAGCCAGGACATGCAAGGGTATCCACTGTCTCCTGTGAAAAATAAGAGACAACATCAGGAACACTGTGTATCAAGCTTAACATTGTTATGTACTAAAGGTCTCCACTTACCCAGAAGCCACGCATCACCAGCTTGTAGGTTGGTTAATTTCTGCCATATCCCTGATTGCCGGATGACGAAGGAGTCATGTGCACTTCCTGGTAACTTAGCATTCAGGGACAGGATCTGTAGGGAGGCATCACATACCACCATTACATTCAGGGAGTGATAGTGTTTCCTGTTTCAAAATATTGCCTCCAGCCGTGCTGGAGGCTGAAGTGGTATGTGAGTACCATCCACAACCCCTATGATGTGTGGGAAGCCAGCTATTTGGTAAAAATTGGCCTTGGCCACACTAAGGGCACCCATATCCAAAGGCATTTGAATAAAATGATGGAGGTGCTTGAAAAGTGCCTCCATCACTGCCCTCAGGATCCGGGAAAAGGAGGATTGGGAGATGCCCGCCACTATTCCCACCATTGTTTGAAACGATCCTGAGGCACAGAAATGTAACACCGCCATAAATTGCGTCAGTGGTGGTATTGCTGTTGGACTGTCAATTTGCCGCTCAAGATCACTTTCTATTAATGAGAGAGTGTCTATGATGATTTTGGGAGGTAGACGGTAGCGTCTTAAAACCTCATCATCGGGCATTCCAAAAAGGGTGACACGTGTTCGAAATATCTGGGGCCTTGCATGCCTACGATGCCTACGCCTGGGATGAGATTGAGGTTGGACGGCTTCCGGGAGCATGGCCAGAACAATCCGCCCCAGATCAACCTGAAATTCAAAAATTTCAAAGTAAGGCTTTTGACCCACCCCAAAACTATATTAAAACAACTTAGCTTGATGATACCATCCATTGCTGCTTACATGCCGGGGTATTGTCATGATACGTCCAAACTGAAAATAAACAACAAAATTACTTGACACATTTCACTCTGTGCATTTTTGTTGATACATTTTGTGCTAGACCAAAGTTCAAATATGCCAAACACCCATTTAGCAAAACCGCAAAGCGACATTTAACACAGTACATCAAAACGGGTCGAAATGTTGGCTCAAAAAGCGAAAGCTAAACCATCCAAAAGTTAGAATGATTATTAAGCTGTTTAAAATGCGCTAATTAGTTCGCTAATACAAGTCACAAGAGTAACTACTAAAAATGCGCTAATTAGTTCGCTAATACAAGTCACAAGAGTAACTACTAAAAATGTGCTAATTAGTTCGCTAATACAAGTCACAAGAGTAACTACTAAAAATGCGCTAATTAGTTCGCTAATACAAGATAAAAAATGGACTTACCAAGAGCAAATATCTAAGATGCAAAATCAAAAGGTCTTTGGGGTCGAAAATAAACAAAATCTAAAATAGAATAAATTAGGTATCCAAAAATTACAAAATATACGAAACACAATGAAACAACAATTGAACAAAAGTTAGACTTCACAAAACTTACCAAATCAACAAACGAGGTCCCAAAAATATAAACCAACAAAGATAACGGACAAAAAAACGCAAATCTAACCAACAAACTAATCTCCAACCTCCAACTCCTTTCTACGCAATCAATAAACTCCAGCCAAGATAACCTCCAACAATCCAAAAACGCCACCTCGACTTGAGACACACCAAGCCATAAATAGTGTTTCGTTTCCCGCACAAATTAAGGAGGGATCATAGGGCCGCACAATCAATGATGCGGGCGCAAAATAAGGACGCATGTATAAATACGTCACGAAAACACATTCAAATTCTGGTGTATTTCTTGTTTGGACCTCAGACATGGCAACAGACCAGGGAAAAAATGCACAAGAGTCAGGCGGTAAGTCTTTCATGCATTTTCTATCAACGATTAATTTGAAACATAAGATTAGGCAAGTTGTGATTTTGTGAATTCTGTAAATTTACACAAATAGGTGAGGAGGATGACATGGAAGAGGCTGCTGGGCCCAGTATTCCGGCCAAAGCGGGCAAAAAAAAAAGGCAGCCACATTTCACAAGAAAGGAGATGGAGGTTTTGATCCAGAAGTGTGTGGACATCCTGCCACAGGCAGACAGGAATATGAGTCTAAGCCAGAAGTGGAGAATGTGGGAAGAGGTAGCCGTTGCTGTCAATAGAGTGGGTGATTATGTCCGTCTAGCCCGGGATGTCAAACGGCGGTAAGTAAACCCTTGCCCCCCCTAAAATCAAACCCCATTTTAAACCAAAGGATAATGGCTTCCATTTTTCCCCACAGATGGGGCGACTTCAAATATCGCCTAAAGCAAAAACTCGCGGACAGGGCTAGGCATGCAAGGGGGACAGGTGGGGGTCCCACCCCTGTGTCATTGGAGTTGACGGATTTAGAAGAGCTGGCACAGGGGTGTGTGCAGCCTGTGGAGGTGTTTGGCGTGTCCAACATGGATACGGACATGCCAGACTTTGCGGCTCCTCATGTTGGCCCAGGTAAGTATTGTGATGTCACCAACTCTGAAATGCTATTGTGCCAATATGTAGATTCTAATGTGACTCTTTTCTCATTTTTCCAACAGAGACACAGGCGGATGAGTCTGCTCCAGAGGGAAGCCTTGGCCGCAGAATTTCTGCTGGCTCTGCAGGGGAGGAACCAGTACATCCGGCTGAGGACCCTGCAGAAGCCAGTCCAGGGCGTGCCCCCTCGCAGGCAGTGGGCCTCCTCACAGAACTCAATTTCAAATCGGATTTCCATACGGAGATTCTGCAGAGGATGGACGCCAGTCTGATACGGGTGGCTGAGGCCCTGGAGCAAAATGCTGCGGCCAACGTGACCATTGGTCAGGCCCTGGCGGAAAATACCAGGGCCAACATCCGCATCGCCGATGCCCTGGAGCAGCTCGTTCGCCAGCACATGGTGGAGCCGACCTCCCTTCCTGCCGGAACATCAGGATCCTCCACCTTCGGCACAACATCAGCCAATCCTCCAAATGTGCCTAGCCCTGTGCCTAGTCCAGAGGCCACAACATCTGCCTCTGGACAGGCCAGCCCGATGGCATCCCGGACCCGGTCTGGCGCCCACCCTCCCCCATCCAAACGGGCGAAAAAACGGTGACAGCAATGGCGACTTTTCCCACACTCCTTCTGTGCTTGGCTCATATTCCTTTCTGGTCAAAACTTCCCTCTCCTTTCTTGTGAAATGTTTTTAAGTTATTTTTGTACGTTTATGTTATCAGTTATTGATTATTTATTTTTGATAAAAAGTATCTTTGGCAGAAAAAAAAATAAAAAATATTATGCCAATTGGTTTGTGTTTAAACAATAAATTTATGAAAAAAATCTGACATTGTATTGTGACATTATTGTACAAATGGGTTACATTTAATCCTGGCCCTAAAGGCAAAAAAGGACACAAAAAACCATTTCATTTGTATACAAAAAAGGCCTCTTGAAGGAACGTTTAAAAAATCACATAACGATGCAAATTCCACATTAAAAAAAAAAAGGGGAGCTAATTAAAACATGATGACATTATTGTCACAATAGGCCATAAACAACAAATTGAGGCCAAAAAAACCCCCCAAAAATGTACGCCAATTGATTGTGTAATCCTGACATTAGCAGGTATGATTTCCACCTGCGTACGGTTTTGTGCTATCCCAATAAACTGCTTTCCAAACACATACCAAGCCGGTTTTCAATACAACACTAATTGCTTTTGTGACCACCCGCGATTAATCGCTGCAACATCATGGAGTCCCGGGACGGAGGAGAAGGCCATCGCCAATGTGGTCGAGTAATCCAGACCCTAAACTGTGCGAGCATTTTGAAGGGAAAGAGGATGTTCCAGTGACGTATGTGACGGTCCGAACACATTTGACGTTCGCATCTGCTAATGTATGTACGCCCCAAAAACGCCTCGCCACGCCTGCGTTTTTCCATCTCCACCCCCGTCAACACCCAAAAACGCCCTGTTCTGTCAATCACATTTGACATGTCACTTCCTGTACGCTATTTTAGGAACGAGAGAAAAAAAGCTTGCAATCTGCCGTACGCACATGCGCAGTGTAACACCGACGCATGCGCGGTTAGTCAACATCGGAACGCAACGAGCATACTGCTGTTTGCGAGTGGCTCTGAATGAGGGCCATTATCCTCCTGTGCAGTACATAGTATGGTTAGTGAATTAGGTGGATAACTACTTGTGTTTGTTTACTATCATTAAACCATCTGAATTGACTGCAAACCAAGGAGGTAACTGCATTCCCTGTGTCTTAAGCTGTATACACACAGGACGATTATCCTAAACGATATTGATATCGTACAACGATAAATCATTCATATCATTCATTTTTATGCAGTGAACGATTGACCAACGACCAACGATGCGCGTTCCTGCATGAACGATAACGATATCTATGGTCTTTCATGTATGCAGGCCAACTTGGACGTTTTTGTAAAGATTTGCCAGTAAAAACATAGCTTAACTGAAATATCTATCATAGATATCTACTGTATAATAGATATCTATCAGTGTGTACAACCAAAATCGTTTGCCCTGCACTACAGAAATTTGGAGGGAAATCTATCAACGATATCTATGGTTGTTCAAGTTGTACCGTGTGTATGCAGTATTATAGAGATTTATACAAAAACTGAAATTAAATGACTATTAAGAAAAACAGTGATGTGGAGTTGCCATCAGTATTTATGTGAAGTCAAAAATCAGTCCCTGTAAGTAGGCAGCAATTAACTGAATGTACCTCCATAACACAAAAATTACACAACGTATTACATAGCAGCTTCTAGGAAAATTGTATGACAGGTAGAAGAAGGAATATCACGCTCTGAGTTTCCAAAACGGTCTGTTGAGAGTTCTTTCATTAGTTAAATCTAGCATAAAGGCTAATGAGCTAGAAATGTTACATGCTATATATACTGAATTAATAAGCATTAAGATGTATATCTCTAAGTGATCTTCATCAACTAATTAGGTTCTAGAAGTATTTAATAACATAACAACAGGCTAATAGTAAAAAAAAGTCACACTCCAAAAGGTAGGTCTGTAAATATTCCAAACCAATTGAGTTAATTGAATTTTCAAGACAGTTTAACTACAAATTAATTATTTTTAGTGAATGCTAAAAGTGCCAAATGTACACAGCACTTAAAATGACATTCCAAAACTGTGACAGCTCCTTATAGGAACAAGTGTATGTAGTCAAAATAGATTTCCATGTAATAATATACTGTAGTGTAGTGCATTCAAAACCTATTCAAAAGAAAAATTAACAGACAATGCTGCAGCTTAAATATTAATGGTAAACAATATTTACTGATAATACCATTTCAAGTTTAGAATGTGTTTTAATTTGTGCAATTAAAAACAGTGGTAGTTAAAATGGGTGGCAGTTATTAGACCGGTGGACTGAATGCCGCCGGTCTATATACCGACGCCGAAAGCCTGACGCAGGACTTAAGATATGTGTCGAAATACCTACGCCATACATCATCTCCAGGAGGGACACAATGCTCTGGTCCTGGACTTCCCTGGTAATTTATGATTGGTGGCGGCTCCAGAGGTGGGGCTGCAGTACAGTCCAAAATTCAAATAGGGGAGTCACACCAACTGCCAGTGAGTCCCAGCCAGTGATGTTTGGCAGCGTGTGAAATGACAGTTGGTGAGGCTCCCCTATTTGAATTTTGTCCTGTGCTGTAGCCCCGCCTCTTACCAGGGAAGTCCAGGACCAGAGCATTGTGTCCCTCCTGGAGAGGGGCATGTTGGGGGGTATGATACAGGCAGGGTCACACACACACACAGGGTAATAGTCAAAACTGGGGTATCTACCTTAATGTGGACCCTGCAGCTTCTTCCTCATCAACATGGTGCTGTAGCCCCACCCCCTTCTGGGGTCAGATGAACATGTGCTGAGCTCCACCAATCAGGGCTTAGCACAAGCTCCTCTGACCACGGAGTCTCACTAGAGCAGCAGGAAGGTAGGACAGGACGCTGCTGCTGCTGTGGACCTGGCAGGTTGTCAGCTCCTTGACAGCTGCCCCAGAGTCCGACTTCAGGGCGCCCTCTGGCAACTAAGGCGCCTGGAGCTCACGTTCCAGTGGAACTGCTCTCCCTATGCCCCTGGCCGTACTCAGGCAATGCAATAGGCAGAGGATGGTGGCCTGTCCAGAAGCACTATATTGGGAACAGCCAGGGGAACATCTGCTACTCTGCCCCACCATAAATGAATGAGACATGATAGAGGAAGGGGCTGTGGCCAGAGAAACGAGCTGTTGAAAAGGGGCTATGCCAGAAGGATGGGTGGATATCAGAGAAGTAGTGCTATAAGATGCTGTGCATTGTAGTAAAAGGTGGTGAGATTGGGGATGTGGCCCAACTACCTAAGGTGGAGGACATGTCCGGGGAAAGCACTGCTTCCCTCTAAGCTTAATCCACCGCCATCGCCTTCAAGTTATGTCTTCCATGGCTGATCCTCTCACCTGCGAAACACAAACTCTCAGCTCCCTGTTGAGCCTGCCCAGCTGGGCTCCGGACCTGCTCACTCTACCAGGGGCAGTGACTTACTTCTAGCAGCTGCCTCCATGGTGCCTGTTCGCCCTCAGCAGCACGTCCCTGCAAGCTGCCTGTGCTTCTCTTCTAGCAGTGTCTAGATTTGCAAAAATCTAAAAAAAAAAACTTTTTGCATGTTGTCATTATGGGGTATTGTGTGTAGAATTTTGAGGACAAAAATGTATTTATTCTATTGTGGAATAAGGCTGTAACATAACTAAATGTGGAAAAAGTGAAGCGCTGTGAATACTTTCCGGATGTACTAACTTATCTATATATACTGTATATACAGTCAGGTCCATAAATATTGGGACATTGACAGAATTTTCATATTGTGGCCTCTATTCACCACCACAATGGTTTTGAAATGAAACAAACAAGATGTGCTTTAACTGCAGACTTTCAGATTTAATTTGAGGGTAATTACATCCAAATCGGGAGAACGGTGTAGGAATTACAACAGTTTCAATATGTGCCTCCCACTTTTTAAGGGGCCAAAAGTAATGGGACTATCAACTCAAAAGCTATTTCATGGACAGGTGTGGGCTATTCCCTCATTATTTCATTATCAATTAAGCAGGTAAAAGGTCTGGAGTTGATTCTATGTGTGACATTTGCATTTGGAATCAGTTTCTGTCAACTCTCAATATGAGATCCAAAGAGCTGTCACTATCAGTGAAGCAAGCCATCATTAGGCTGAAAAATCAAAACAAACCCATCAGAGAGATAGCAAAAACATTAGGTGTGGCCAAATCAACTGTTTGGAACATTCTTAAAAAGAAAGAATGCACCGGAGAGCTCAGCAACACCAAAAGACCCGGAAGACCACGGAAAACAACTGTGGTGGATGACAAAATAATTATTTCCCTGGTGAAGAAAAACCCCTTCACAACAGTTGGCCAAATCAAAAACACTCTCCAGGAGGTAGATGTATATGTGTCAAAGTCAACAATCAAGAGAAGACTTCACAAGAGTGAATATAGAGGGTTCACCACAAGATGCAAACCATTGGTGAGCCACAAAAACAGGAAGACCAGATTAGAGTTTGCCAAACAACATCTAAAAAAGCCATTACAGTTCTGGAACAACATCCTATTGACAGATGAGACAAAGATCAACTTGTACCAGAGTGATGGGAAGAGAAGAGAAGGAAAGGAACTGCTCATGATCCAAAACATACCACCTCATCAGTGAAGCATGGTGGTGGTAGTGGCATGGCGTGGGCATGTATGGCTGCCAATGGAACTGGTTCCCTTGTTTTTATTGATGATGTGACTGCTGACAAAAGCAGCAGAATGAATTCTGAAGTGTTTCGGGCAATATTATATGCTCATATTCAGTCAAATGCTTCAGAACTCGTTGGACAGCGCTTCACAGTGCAGATGGACAATGACCCGAAGCATACTGCAAAAGCAACCAAACAGTTTTTTAAGGCTAAAAAGTGGAATGTTATGCAATGGCCAAATCAATTCAGTGACCTGAATCCGATTGAGCATGCATTTCACTTGATGAAGACAAAACTGAAGGGAAAATGCCCCAAGAACAAGCAGGAACTGAAGACATTTGCAGTAGAGGCCTGGCAGAGCATCACCAGGGATGAAACCTAGCGTCTGGTGATGTCTATGCGTTCCAGACTTCAGGCTGTAATAGCCTGCAAAGGATTTGCAAGAAAGTATTAAAAAGTGAAAGATAGATTTAGGTTTGTTTAGTTTGTCCCATTATTTTTAGCCCCTTAAAAAGTGTGAGGCACATATAGAAACCATTGTAATTCCTACACCGTTCACCTGATTTGGATGTAATTACCCTCAAATTAAATCTGAAAGTCTGCAGTTAAATCACATCTTGTTTGTTTCATTTCAAAGCCATTGTGGTGGTGATTAGAGGCCAAAATATGAAAATTCTGTCAATGTCCCAATATTTATGGACCTGACTGTATATATGTATATATATATATATATATATATATATATATATATATATATACATACACACATAGATATATACACATATATACATACATACATATACACACACACACCTACACCCCCCACCAAAAAAAACCCATATACAGGGTTTGCATCAGGGTGTGTATATAGAATAGTGTATATTTTCTTTGCATAAAAATGTCAGAAAAAGGAAATACCACCAAAACTAAGGTTGGAGGGGGAAGCCAGTGTTGTTTGTGAAAATCACCAGGTGTCAGGAGTTTTGACCAGTGTGGTGGAAGAGGCGGCCTGGGTCAAATAATTTTTCATGTTTCATTTTTTTTTTATAATCAGATTGGGAAATAATATACAATGTTGACAAATGTACAGCAAGAACAGGATTGAGGCCTCAGGGAGAGGATCCCTCTTGGGCCAGATCCATGGAAAGGACAGCTCTGGGTTTAGAAAGAACATTGGCCCTGATTCAGAGCCGTTCGTTAGAGGCAGTACGCTCGTTGCATTCTGATGTTGAGTATCCGCGCATGCGTCGGTGTTACACTGCGCATGTGCATACGGCAGATTGCGAGTTTTTTTTGTCTCGTTCGTCAAATAGCGTACAGGAAGTGACATGTCAAATGTGATTGACAGAACAGGCCGTTTTTGGGCATTGACGGGGGTGGAGATGGAAAAACGCAGGCGTGGCGAGGCGTTTTTTGGGCGTACATACATTAACAAATGCGAACGTCAAATGTGTTCGTACCAACTCATACGTCACTGGATGATCCTCTTTCCCTTCAAAATGCTCGCCCAGCTTAGGGGCTGGATAAATTGACCACAGTGGCGATGGCCTTCTCCTCCGTCCCGGCACTCCACGATGTTGCATCGATTAATCACGGCTTGTCAGAAACTCAATTAGTGTTGGATTGAAAACCGGCTTGGTATGTGTTTTGAAAGCAGTTTTTTTGGATAGCACAAAACCGAACGCAGGTGGAAATCATAGCTGCTAATGTCTGGATTACACAATCAATTAGCGTACATTTGTGGGGGTGTATTTTGGCCGCAATGTGTTCTTTTTGGACTATTGTAACAATAATGTCATCATGTTCAGGTTTGGTCCCTCATTTTGTGTTTGCAAGGTGTTTTTTCCTCCTTAGGTAATGTTTTAAATGTTCCTTAACGAGCCCTATTTTTTCAATGTGTAATTTTTTATTTTGAACGTTGTTGGCTTGTGGGCCCGGATTAAAAGTAACCCATTTTTTCAATAATGTCTGAATACAAAGTCGTACATTTCTGGTAAATTTATTGGTATCCACCCAAAAAAAAATACACATATTGAACTCCAACATTTTGGGCAGTGTTCCACAATATTCATTAATTGTGCAAACAATGATTTTTGGGTAAACGTAAATGCAAAAATTAAAAACAATTCACAAGAAAGGAGAGGGAAGTTTTGGCCAGAAAGGAATATGAGGCAAGCACAGAAGGAGTGTGGGAAAAGTAGCCAATGGTGTCACCGTTTTTTCGCCCGTTTGGCTGGGGGAGGGAGGGCGCCAGACCGGGTCCGGGATGTCATCGGGCTGGCCTGTCCAGAGGCAGATGTTGTGGCCTCTGGACTAGGCACAGGGCTAGGCACATTTGGAGGATTGGCTGATGTTGTGCCAGAGGTGGAGGATCCTGATGTTCCGGCAGGAAGGGAGGTCGGCTCCACCATGTGCTGGCGAACGAGCTGCTCCAGGGCAGTGGTGATGCGGATGTTGGCCCTGGTATTTTCCGCCAGGGCCTGACCAATGGACACGTTGGCCGCAGCATTTTGCTCCAGGGCCTCAGCCACCCGTACCAGACTGGCGTCCATCCTCTGCAGAATCTCCGTATGGAAATCCGATTTAAAATTGAGTTCTGTGAGGAGGGACACTGCCTGCGAGGGGGATTGCCCTGGACTGGCTTCTGCAGGGTCCTCAGCCGGATGTACTGGTTCCTCCCCTGCAGAGCCAGCAGAAATTCTGCGGCCAAGGCTCCCCTCTGGAGCAGACTCATCCGCCTGTGTCTCTGTTGGAAAAATGAGAAAAGACTCACATTAGAATCTACATATTGGCACAATAACATTTCAGAGTTGGTGACATCACAACATTTACCTGGGACAACATGAGGAGCCGCAAAGTCTGGCATGTCCGTATCCATGTTGGACACACCAAACACCTCCACAGGCTGCACACACCCCTGTGCCAGCTCTTCTAAATCAGTAAACTCCAATGACACAGGGGTGGGACCTCCACCTGTCCCCCTTGCATGCCTAGCCCTGTCTGCCATTTTTTGTTTCAGGCGATATTTGAAGTCTTGCCATCTGTGGGTTAAATTGGAACCATTACTTTTAATTTGATTTGGTTTTTGGTTTTAGGGTGGTCAAGTGTTTACTTACCGCTGTTTGACATCCCGGGCTAGACGGACATAATCACCCACCCTATTGACATCCACGGCTACCTCCTCCCACATTCTCCACTTCTGGCTTGCACTCATATTCCTGTCTGCCTGTGGCAGGATGTCCACACACTTCTGAATCAAAACCTCCATCTTCTTTCTTGTGAATTGTGGCTGCCTTTTCTTTTTGGCAGCTTTGCCCGGAATACTGGGCCCAGCAGCCTCTTCCATGTCATCCTTCTCACCTATTTGTGTAAATTTGCAGAATTCTCAACTTCACAACTTGCACAATATTATGTTTCTAATTAATCATTGAGTCAAAATGCATGAAATACTTACTGCCTGACTGTTGTCCATTGTTTCCCTGGTCTGTAGCCGTGTGTGATGTTCAAACTAGAAATACACCAGAATTGTGTTTTTGTCTCGTGACGTATTTATACATGCGTCCTTATTTTGCGGCCGCATCATTGATTGTGCGTTCCTCTGATCCTTCCTTAATTTGTGCGGGAAACGAAACACTATTTATGGCTTGGGGCATCTCGACTCGAGGTGGCGTTTATTGAATGTTGGAGGTTACGTTGGTTGGAGTTGATTGTTGGCTGGTGTCGGAGATTGCGTTTTTTGTGGTTTTATTTTATTTATTTATTTTTCTTTGTTTTCCGTTCCTTTTTTTTCCATTTTGAATTTTTTGGTCGTTTCCAGTTTTGGTAAGTTTGGGGAAGTCTAACTTTGGGTCAATTTGTCTCTCATTCTGGTGTCGATTTTTCTAATAAGTTTTTCCCATCATTTCATCTCTCTTAGGTTTTATTTTGGCTCTGCCCCAAAGACATTTTGGTCCGGTTTCTTATATATTATCTCTTGGTAAGTTCATTTGTTAAACTGTTTAGGAAATGTTCTTGTTTGTCTGTACACAACTTTGGTTGGCCTTCCACATGTAACGTTGTTTTTAGCAAATTCGAACTCTGTTTTTTTAACATTATTTATGCAGCATTATTGTGCCATGTATTTGCGAACTAATTAGCGCATTTTTACTACTTCCTATTGTGCCATGTATTTGCGAACTAATTAGCGCATTTTTACTACTTCCTATTGTGCCTTGTATTTGCGAAATAATTAGCGCATTTTTACTACTTCCTATTGTGCCTTGTATTTGTAAAATAATTAGCTCATTTTTACTTCTTCCTATTGTGCCTTGTATTTGCGAAATAATTAGCGCATTTTTACTACTTCCTATTGTGCCTTGTATTTGCGAAATAATTTGCGCATTTTTACTACTTCCTATTGTGCCTTGTATTTGCGAAATAATTATCGCTTTGTGAAATGTGTATTCATCCCTTAAAAATGTTTTTTTTTGCTGGAGCATTGGTTGCTTACATTTGGCCTCAATTTGACGTAGTGTGCGCAACGTCGTTTTGCTCTTTGCCCAAATGTGTGTGTGTCCCCTTTTATGTTTTGTCTTGCTTAAATTTGTGATAATGACATGGCCAGCATAAAATTATGTATATTTTTGATGTTATTATTTGCAGTTACAACATATCATGACAATACCCCGGCATGTAAGCATCAATGGATGGTATTTTCAAGCAAAGTTACATGTATTTTTATTGGGTGGGGTAAAAAGGCTGACATTCCAATGTTGTCATTTCAGGTTGATATGGGTCGGATTGTTCTGGCCCTGCTCCCGGAAGCCGACCAACCTCAATCTCGTCCCAGGTGTAGGCATCGCAGGCGTGCAAGGCCCCAGATATTTCGAACACGTGTCACCCTTTTTGGAATGCCAGATGATGAGGTTTTAAGACAATACCGTCTTCCTCCAAAAATCATCATAGACACTCTCTCATTAATAGAGAGTGATCTTGAGTGGCAAATTGACAGTCCTACAGCAATTCCACCACTTACGCAATTTATGGCGGTGTTACATTTCTGTGCCTCAGGATCATTCCAAACAATGGTGGGAATAGTGGCGGGCATCTCACAATCCTCCTTTTCCCGGATCCTGAGGGCAGTGATAGCACCTCCATCATTTTATTCAAATGCCTTTGGATATGGGTGCCCTTAGTGTGGCCAAGGCCAATTTTTACCAAATAGCTGGCTTCCCACACATCATAGGGGTTGTGGATGGTACTCACATACCACTTCAGCCTCCAGCACGGCTGGAGGCAATATTTAGAAACCGGAAACACTATCACTCCCTCAATGTAATGGTGGTATGTGATGCCTCCCTCCAGATCCTGTCCCTGAATGCAAAATTACCAGGAAGTGCACATGACTCCTTCGTCATCCGGCAATCAGGGATATGGCACAAATTAACCAACCTACAAGCTGGTGATGCGTGGCTTCTGGGTAAGTGGAGACCTTTAGTACATAACAATGTTAAGCTTCATACAGAGTGAGCCTGATGTTGACTTTTTGTTTTCACAGGAGACAGTGGCTACCCTTGCACGCCCTGGCTGCTCACTCCTAATTTGGCTCCCACACCAGGGCCACAAAGTGAGTATAATTCCACACTTACAGCCACCAGGCAAGTGGTGGAGTGCTGTATCAGCCTTTTAAAAGGCCGATTCAGATGCCTCCACCGCTCTGGTGGCGAACTCATGTATTTGCCGGATATGGTTTCGAAAATTGTGGTCCTGTGTGGGATATTTCACAACATCGCCATAAGGAGTGGGGTCCCAATGCAGCCAGAGGATGCCTTACCTGTGGATGGCCCCCCCGAGGTTGGTCGGAGGTCAGTATGTGGGGGGGCCATACGCGATGATGTGGTGGCCAGATTTTTTAGGTAATTATTTGAAAAAAAACAGTGTTGATACCTAATGTGGTTGGGTTTGTTTGAGAACATCTAATTTTTGGCTAATTTTTTTCTACATCTTCTGTTTTTTTACATAATATTTGGCACTCCAACGATGACTACTTCCTGCTACCCTTACAAAACCTGTATGTGGATATTTTGGGGATATATTCTGGAACCCTTATTGCCACGCCATATATGTGGAATCATGTTGGCATGGTCCTTCGTCAACCAGTTCTTGATTTTTTTTTTGTGATGTGGGTTTTTTGGTATGTGTTGTATTTGAGATTATCACTGTGTGTTTTGTTTGTGAGTGACCACTTTGATTTTTCAGTTATGTTGCTAATAAATGTTTTGAGAGTGAAATGTTGTCCCTTTTTTGGAATGTTACCACCAAGTGTAACCAGGTTCACACACGTTACATTTGACTAAGGGGTAATCCAGTACTGACGCCATTTGAGCAAAAATGTTTTCTTTATTCAGGGTCCAAACCAACACCAAAAGGAAGCCTGTACAATCCTTTTGCTTTCTAATATTGCCCTAAGCTGCTTGCACACCAACTAGGAACCTGTAAAATTTAGAAATATCTAATTGTGACTACACCAAAAAAGGGAAATCAGATTTGTACTGTTAGGTGTTTCTTGTGGCTGTTTGACATAAAAATACAACACACACTCTTATTGACAAAAATTTTAAATCCTTGCAGGAACACTTTACTTATGTCAGGGTAAACAATATGTGGTTTTGAAAAAACGAATGAGCCAGGACGTAACTTCAAACAAAACAATTTATTTACAGAATGGGCCGAAAAACAAAAACTACTCCCTAAGGAGGACCGACATACGGTCAAGGACCACCAGCACCCCGATGATATTGCTGTGCATCTGGGCCACACAGGCGGATAAATTGGCCCGAAGCCTCTGTTCCTCTGTGGGTGAGAAAAGTGTGGGGATTAATACAACAATAGTGAAACCACATTGAAAAAAAAAAAAAAAAAAACTCCACAAAAAACATTTTAAAAAAACTGCATTAAAACTCATCAAACTAAAATGGTGTAGGGCAAAAATACAAGGCCTATGTCCAAATTCCGACAGGTGTGCTATGTGTATGTTGAAAACAGCAGTAACAGGTTACGGCAATAGCCCAAAACCACAAAATTTTGGAAAATAAACACACAAAAAAAAAACCATGATTACATACAAACAGTTTGTGACGATAAAAAACTGCAAAAAAAAACATACCGGAAGACCCAACGCAGCTACAGAAGGCCCTCCATCGTCCTCCTCGGAGGTGGGTCCATTCCCCAAAGATCGGGGCGGGGTAATGACCGACTCCGGGGAGGGGGTCATTCTAAGAGGGGTGGTTGGAGGAGAGGGGGAATTGGGACGGAGGGGAAGGAGGCCAGAAAAATCTGGCTGAGGGTGTAGGAAGGCTGGGGAGGAGTGGGGAATAGGGGAAGGAGTGGAGTTGGAGTGTTGGCTGGGGGTTGGGGAGAGTGGCCGTGATCGTCGTCTGGCCGGACGCTGACGGCGTCGTCTTCGCTGGGCCCCTAAAAGATGGGAAACAAATTGGGGTTAGTTCCAACACAAATCTGCGCCCAAAAACTATTTGAAATGCACCCCCAAAAACAAAACAAAAAATGATATGAGGAGAATGAATAAATATGAAATACAGGGAAAACATGGCCATGCAGATATGAGAAGAATGAATAAATCTGAAATACAGGGAAAACATGGCCATGCAGATATGAGGAGAATGAATAAATCTGAAATACAGGGAAAACAGGGCCATGCAGATATGAGGAGAATGAATAAATATGAAATACAGGGAAAACATGGCCATGCAGATATGAGGAGAATGAATAAATATGAAATACAGGGAAAACATGGCCATGCAGTTAGGGCCACAAAGACAAACATGAAAACCACAATCCATTAAACTTACTTTCAGCGATCTGCATGCGAAAGCATGCCAGCAAGCGGGGCGTCCGCCGTTGCAGGTCCGACCACCTGCGCTCCAGCTGCCCGATATGGCGGCGTGAGCCGAAGGAGCGCAGGCGGGCCAGAACCTCCGCATATGCGGATCGCTTCTCGCGGTTGGTGATGGGTGGAGGCTGGCTGGTGATCCGCCTATCCATCACCTCCGTAAGCACCAGCAGCTCGCGCCTGGTGAATGCGGAGGCTCTCATGATGGCAATGAAGTTTTTCCTAAAAATCATTTTTGATAAAGTGCTCCCAAATTTTATGATTGGCTAATGTATTTAGGAAATTAACAGGAGCAATTCTATTGGTTAGTGTATGAGTCATGTGTTCGACAGGGCCAGAAATCTGTGGAGACTTATGATAGGCTTGATGCAGTGACATGCGTAAGCAAATTTACATAAAGAAATGAACTCCAGGAAATATGCGGGTATAAAAACAAATAGAACAATTATTTAATAGGGGCTAACATGTATTTTGAAAATTAAAAGCGAATGTTTAAGCCGTACGTATTCTGCGGGTAAACACAAACACGGACATAAATAAAGTTTATTGCATTGTGTAAAAAAAAACAAAAAACAATTAAGCTAATTGACATATTGATTGGCATGTTACGATTGAGGGAGGTAGGCAGAATAAATGAGCAGTTAATCGAAATGTGACAGTCCAACTTCCGGGTAGTACTAGTGCGTGCGTTCCCTTCAAATCACTTCGGGGATGTACGCTCGCTATTTGGCACGCTCGTTAGTTAGAGGAGGGGTCGCCTGAGTTTGGGGAGGATGTTTTGATGCGAACGAAAATACGAGCGTGTGCCTGAATTTAAATATTTTTTTACGTTCGCCCAACGTACGAACGGCCACTTGCGTCCGGGTCTGAATGAGGGCCTTTGTTTTATCTTGAAAAGATGTTGGGATCTGCAAGGCCTAGGTCACACAAGAGACAGGGAATTGAAGTGCAGACGAGTCTGAGATATCCTCTGAAGAGGATGGTATATTGGAAGACTCAAGGCCCCCATACACGGCACGATATAGGTGCTACAGTATATCGTGCCGTGTATGGGCACGATATCGTACCTTATTTCATGCTGCGTGCTCCCGAGGGATCGTACATCGCATCCCCAGATCTTCCTGCAGAACCAAGAGATCTGGGATGCGATATACGATCCCTGTAAATGGAGGAGGGGGGAGCCAGCATATCATGCAGTCTGCAGGGACCGCACGATTGCCAGCGGTGCCCGCATGATCTGTCTGCTGACGGATCGGCAGTCGCCCTACATGGTGCACCTTCAGATACTGTTTCTTTTACGGAGGACAGTGTGGGGGTACAAGGTATAGATTACTTTGTTAAGGCAGTCTGTCAGGTTCTGGATTTAACGGATAACGGATGATGTAAATCAGAACAATATATCTACGGATTTGTTTAGAACAAATTTCAGAGGCTAAGGGAGGATGGAGACCCATTTGGTCTTAGAAAAGATTTGGCAATATAAAGCCGAGGTCTTTAAACCAGTGGTTCCCAAAATTTCTCAAATCCACGGCAAACCTGGGGCAAAAGATTCTTATTTAGAAACTCAGCAAAAATTAAATGAAGTGAATTGTGCTTTTTCTTTGTCACCCTTAGGATCAGTTATGTGGTGGTTGATGGCTGCAATTCTTTTTGTCCACATATTTTTTTGATAGGCAAAACCAGTGCTGGCTGCTGCCAATCACACTGACTAAATATAATTTTATTTGGTACTGGACCTCCAACCTGTGGCACCCAGTTTGGGAACCACTCCTTTAAACAGTGTAGTCCAGGGTTTCCCAACCTCGGTCCTCAAGGCACACCAACATTCCAGGTTTTAGTGATATCCATGTTTGGGCACAGATGGTTAAATAAAAATAACACCTGTGCAATCATACAAAGCGGTTAGGTTATCAGCATGTTAGGATTAGTCCCAAGGTGTTTTTTTGAGGTAAAATGGCAAAGAGACAGTCAAAAATATGATCACTCTAAATCAGGCTGTAAAGGGTCTATTAGATTCAAGAGTAATTATCCAGGTACTGATAGGATAAGAAGTGTTTTATTCAAATGTATTTCTGGTTCAGAAGCCAGATGGAAATTACAGCCCTATCTTAATCCTAAAATAATTGAATTCAAGGTTAAAAGATAACCACATTCAGGATGGAGTCCAAAAGATCAGTGATAAATGGGATGGAGGTGGCACACACAGATATCACTGATGCATATCTTCATATGGGACGTAGCAGTATCCCAGCGTGCGAAATACCAGTGTCAGGATCCCGGCTCCAGAATTCCAACTGCTGGCATAACAAACGTAAGTAGCAGGGTTAAGGGGAGGGTTAGGTTTAGGGTGCAGGAAGGTTAGGTTTAGGGACTAGGGGGTGGGTGGGGAGTTAGGGGGGTATGTGTTTGGCATCCCAACGGTCTGGATGCCAACACTCCCATTACCGGCACCGAAATCCTGACACCAGACAGAAGCACAGCGCCAGCATCCCGGCCGCCGGGATGCCGAAGGTAAGTATCGGGATGTTAGGTTTAGGCACTAGAGGGAGGGTTAGGCACCAAAGGGGGGGGAGGGTTAGGGTAGGAAGAGGGTTAGCGTAACGACCAACAAGTGTCAGTATGTTAACCCTTTCGGGATGCCAGCGTCAGGATTCTAACAGCCCGGGAGCCCGAGCGCGGCATCTCATACCCAACCCCTTCATGGAAAATATTCTCTGTAAAGCGCTGCGGAATATGTGTGCTCTATATAAATAACTGGTAATAAATTAGTTGTGAATAGCATTTAGCAGTAATTTTTGAAGAAAATAACTACTCCCAGCAAATTTGGGGTACTTGAAAATGGGTGCAAGCATATTTAAGTTTAGTAAAGTGAAGTTTTAAAACACATAAAAAAATCCACCAGCAACAAGCACTTGCAATAAAAAAAAACACCTGCCCCATACTTGGGGACCCACCAGAAGTCTATTTTGCTAGTTAAGTTTGTCCCCCAACTTGAAAATACAGTGGTGGCCAAAATTGCGGACACTTTTTGAAATTTGAATGTTTATCAACTTCGAATGCTTATAAAAACTGTTTCACTTAATGTAGTGCAATGATTCATATATCAAATGAAAGGGGATTTAATGCTGAAATCAACACAATAAACGGAGGCCAAATATTTGCATTACAAGGGAAGTTATGCCGTGAAACCAACACTTAGGGTGAAAATCCCTGTGTACTTATGATACTGTCCTATCAGTATTTCGTTGGGTATCCTTTATTTTTCAAGACCGCAGCACAGCGACGTGATCCAGGATTGTGGTGTTAGGTGAAAATGGTCACTTGTTACCCATCAGAGGACTCACACGGGAGAGCGGCCGTTTCAGTGTTCTGACTGTGGAGACCGGTTTGTCCACAAAAGGAGGTTGCTGAGACACCAATGAAATTAAACGGGTGTTAATTGTATGTGTCCGGAATATGGGAAAGACTTTAGAGCAAAGTTGTCACTTGCTAATCATCTGAGAAGCCACACCATAGAAAATACCTATGCCTGCTCCGGATGTGGGAAATGTTACAGAAATAAGTCATCGCTTGTCAGACACAAGAGGGTTTATAAGGGGGAGAGATAGCTGCTGAGTTCCAAACGTGAGGATGGATTTGGAGACTAGTGTAGCGATAACAGCAAATCGCACTAAAGAGTCTGATTCCGAGTCAATCGCAGCTTGTGATCACCATTGCAACCGATGTTCGTGATCGTTGATCCTTTGGCCAGGCTGCGGGAGGCGGCGAAATCTGCATCCACCGACACAGACCCTGACCTCGTACATCTCAGAAAACGGGGGTGACACGCCCATTTCTGGGAATTGTGACCAGCCACCACCCGCTCTGCCCCCCAAACACAGCGGCATGTCAATTGTGCTGTGGCTTAAGAGGGTCTGCGGGCGAGATCACAGGACCCATTCTGCGCATTCGCGCAAACAACCAGGTCCTGTGCATGCACAGACCACTCACTATTGGAGATATATGCTAATCATTAGGTTAGCGTACATCTCTGAGACAGGCCCTCAGTCGCTTATTCACTCACATTGGAGGCCATACTCTGACGGAGATTCTGTACCTAGCATGGAGCTGGTGGAAGCCCCAATGGTGCTACCAATGGTTGCAACTGCAGCCGGTCACAGTGTACGTCCCAGTCCTTCCACACTCAGACACACAGCTGTACACCCAGGGCCGGATTAGCAATGGGGCGGATGGAGCTACAGCTCCAGGCCGCCCATCAAAATAGGCCCACAGCACCAGATAGGTGTGCTGCTGCAGACACAGGAAAATGTATTTTCCTGTCTTTTGAGGAGCATAATAATCGGCCCCCGATGCTCCGCCCATTACAACCCCCGCCAGGCTGTCACCACACAAACAAATCCCGGCCACCGGTCCAGGTTGGGTGTCACACAGATGGCGGCTCAGCGGGAGGTTTCAAAAGCCCTCCCTGCGCCGCATAGTGATCCAGCCTCTCCCCTGGGCCTGCGCACAGCGCCCCGGTGACAGGAGTGAGGTGTCGGCCGGTGAGTAGATGCAGCTGGGTCACTGCTCAGTTAAAATGAAGGGTGATGATTGATGATCGATCATCATCATCCTTCATCAGGGCCACAGGACGCGAACCGCGGCTCTTGTCTTCTGCCTCGGCTCACCTATACAGCGCAGCCGCAGGCTCAGTCAGTCAGTGTGTCTGGGTTGTTGACACATTGACCGCGGCGCGCACCATCCTCTGCTGTTTTTATAAATGCATTAAAGGGAGCCAGGAGGAGGTAGGCAGGAGACGGAGATGTCCTGTTTAATCAGGTATTCTTTTGGTGAACAGCCTGACTGGAACCAGGGTTCCCTAAATACCAATGGAGTGTGAGCTATCTATCTATCTATCTATCTATCTATCTATCTATCTATCTATCTATCTATCTATCTACCTATTGGCATGCTCCTGTCCCTCCTACCCACCAGGACATAGAGTATTAAATAATAATTCTACTTCCATTACTTGAGCACTTTTTTATATATATATATATATATATATATATATACACACACTCTGTATATATACAAATCTTCAAGTGCGGCACTCCGAGCAATAAACACATGACAATCAACTTGGTAGTGTTCCAATACTACAGTGGGGGCAACCAGCTGAGTAACAAGCAGGATTTTGAGTGCCGGACCTTGTATACTCTATATAATATTATATATATATATATATATATATATATATTTATATATATATTGAAAATTGCAATAAAAACCCTGTTTTGGCGTTACCCTATAGAAGTCTATGGGCATCTACCCCATCGCACTGGTGTGAGCGATCTGATTGGATCCCTCTCAGCGTGTCCCGTGGCCGCCGCATCACTCTGCGAATGCGCAGATGTACTCCTGGGTCATAAACCCAAGAGTCCAGGGTGCAGTGCTGATCGCAAAGGACAGCTATTATTGGAAGAGCTATCCTCTGCGGTACTGATCGCATATGTTAGTGTATATGCGATCAGTACGAATGCGATGTCTGGCGGTATGTACCGCCCTGTGTTAGTGCATCCTGCCCCCTGTATAGACCACACACACATACATAACTAGTCACACTCCTGCGGCATTGGACAGACCCCCTGCGGTGACATACAATAGGCTCTTCATAAATGTCAGCGCCAGGCCCATGTGGACCTTAATCTGGCACTGTGTTCACCAGAGGAAGGACTGATACCAGCATTAGAATAATGTCACACGCGCAGCTGGAGCAGAAGACACTAGCGCAGTTGCAGCAGCCTCCGACTCAGAATGAGGCCCAAAGAGTGCAAATATGACACATGGAGAACTGAATGTGTTTTGCATGCAGGGGAAATAGTGGCTGATTTTGCATGTAGCCCACATACACAGGGCAGCTTTATTTCTACAATGAGATTTAGAGTTCAGCTAGAACACACCATCAACAATCTCGCCCCCACTCTGCAGAGCAACATGTTTTGGTCAAGGTCCCAAATTAAACCACCCTGCTGGATGTTCTCCTAATGCTAATTGTGGCCCTTGGTGTGTTTCAAATTAAAAAAAACTTTTCTACAAAAGAAAATCTTTATCATGCTTGTTAAAATGTGTTTGTTTTTCTTTCTGCTGATACATTTTTTTCTGTTTTATGGCACATTTTAACGGAGGTTAGGAATAGAGCCGACGGCACATAAACTTCTAGTCAGGGATAGAGGGGTTAATAAAGTTAAAAATGTTTGTTTACAGTTATAGGCAGATGCGATAGGACGTTGGGTTAGGGGCGGAGTTAGTGAGAGGGTGTAGAGAATCTACTGTGGTAAAATCTGCCTCTTTTGAATTGATCTGCGACCAGGAAAGTACAGTTCCTTCTTAGCAGATCTGTCTGTTGTGAATTAAAGTTCTTTATTCATCCCTACTTTCTCTTTCCCTACTTTATATCTTTCCCTACTCTCTTCTCCATACTTTCCCTATATCTACACTCTCTTTTCTTATCTTCTAATTTTTTGTTATTTTTATTTCTTCTTCTTCTTTCCCTTGCTCACTGTTGGAGCAGCATGAGCCGTCCCCAACGTGCGCGCTCGGTACCCGCCCGTCTGTCAGACGGTGTCGGGTCCGGTGCGCTTTATCCCCCCCTCTCTCAAGGCCTGCCCTCCCGGCGTTCGGGAGGGTCAGGCGTGCCCTCCTTGCAGTTGGGAAGCGGGGCGGGCGCGCGGCCGCGGTGGTGCCGCGAGACATCAGCTGTTCTGCCTCCGCCTGCCTCTGGTTCCCCTCTGGTCGCCAGTACTAGCGCGGCCGGGGACCAGGGCAGGCGGGGATCGGGGGAGGCCGAGCGTGCTACAGCACCCGCGAGAGTCACGGGCGCGCGCTCTGGCCTTTCCCGCGGGCGGCAGCGGGCTGTAACGCCGCCTGTCTCTTCTCCCACGGTGGCCGCTCAGATTGAGTCGGCCACTGTGCGGGCGGAGGGGCGGCGAAAAAGAGGGCATAAGCGTGCAGGCCGGGTGCCTGTCATGGCGCTGGCCTGCACGCACGATACTATAAGCACAGGCGGGGGGCGGAGACGAAGGGGGAGGAGCCAGCGCCTGCACAGTGACAGGCAGGTTGGTCCTCCTCCTATTCTGCTCCCCTCTGTGTATAATGGTGACTCAGACATGGGTTCCCCCATGTCTGTAGTGGCCAGTTCTTTCAGGCCTGCAGGTGTGGCAGCAGCACAGGCAGTCTCTACACCTGCAGGGTCTGCGTCGACAGGGAGTGTTCCCTCGTTTGACGCTGGTGCCATTGCCGGACTGCTGGTCTCTGTGGTGGGTGCATTGACGCCGCTTTTGACCCAGCAGCCTGGAAACACTGACACTGGAGGCCCTTCTGCGTTGGCGGCGTCCGCCGTGCAGACGCAGCTTGGCCCTCTGGTGCAGCAATTAGGCAGGATTTGCGGTCTTTCCCTCGCTCCCATGCCCGCAGCTCCTTCCGTTTCTTTCTCTCCCTCTGCCATCTCCCTTCCTCAGCCCACTCAGGCTACGGACACAGACAATGCGCACGATGCCGCCTCAGTCTCTTCTTTTACAGACGACAGTCTGGAGTAGTTAACAGTGGTCGCAGCCCCGACCAGAAGTGCGACGGCGGAAGTCGGAGCTAACGCAGGCGCTGGAGTTACCAATGCCCTTGCCAGTGCTTCTGGTGAGTGTGACAGTACATCTGACTGCGGGTCTACTTCCATTTCCTCCTCCTCTTCAAGCGATAGTTCGCAGAAGGCTAGGCGTAAAAGGGCAAGGAGGTCTCGCAGACGTCGCTCACGTCGTCATAGGCATTCTAGCGAACGGTCCTCTGGCAGTAGTACCAGTGTAGATCGCGGAGCAGGTCCGGAGGATGTTGTACACTGCGCTAATACAGCTGTCACTCGAGGTATGCGTACCAGGGTTAAGCAGCGGATCAAAAAAGGGCGCTACGTAGATATGTTCACCCTTACAGCTACGGCGAAGAAAGCTGCTGCGACCGCAAAGACAAAAGGGGGTATTGGTCTGGAGGCCTTTAAGTCTTACACGAATTGGCTATCTGGGTTCTGCGTGTTCTCAACTTGCTATCTAAAAACCAGGCCTTCCGAGTACCTTAATGTTATACGATATTTACACCTGATACATGGCCTATTCAAGGCTTCACGCAGTACGGCGTGGCGCCAATACGACGAAGAGTTTCGTCGGAAGCAAGATCGGGTTAAGGTCATGGAATTGGGTTGTAAAGATGTTGAAGTGTGGATGGAGGTGACACAGCCTACACGCGTCCTTGCTGATCAGTCCCCTGGGCGGCCAGTTCAACCCTCGTCCCCCTCGGCACCAAGGACAGCCAATGGAGGGCAAAACAAGCGGAAGTGTTACGCATACAACAATGGGAATTGTACCCTTGGTAACAGGTGTCGCTTTCGACACCAGTGCCTCCGCTGCGGTGCGGCACACCCCAGTAAGGACTGCTCCCGCGGTCCAGGAGGAGCTCAGGTCTCCTCTGCAGTACCCTCTGCCAAACGGTCAGGGGCCGGGACTTCAAAGTAAAGCGTTGACCCCCATTCATCTAGATGCCATGGCAAAATGGTTAGACTGGTATCCTGTGCGGGACGCCGCCGCCTTTTTGCGTAAGGGTTTTGCAGAAGGATTTTCGCTTCCAATAATACGGCCTGTCAGTTCCGGGTCCCCTAGGAATTTACGCTCGGCCTGCGATTTACCTCACGTACTAAAGGATAAGGTTATGAAGGAGGTAGGGCTGGGTCGCATGATTGGACCTTTCCCGCAGCCTCCGATACCCGATCTGGTCCTTTCCCCTGTGGGTGTTGTCCCCAAGAAGGCCCCCGGGAGTTACCGTTTAATTCAGCACCTGTCACATCCGTCAGGCACGTCGGTTAACGACGCCATAGATGTTGAGGTCTGCCGCGTACAGTACCAGTCATTCGAATCTGCGTTAGCCTTGGTTCGCGCAGCGGGTCCGGGTTCTTTCATGGCGAAAGTGGACATTGAGTCCGCCTTCAGATTGTTGCCCCTGCATCCTGAATCATTTCGTTTCATGGGGTTTCGGTTGACGGATGGCTATTACCTGGACAAATGTCTTCCGATGGGTTGTTCTATTTCCTGCGCGTTCTTCGAGCGTTTCAGTTCCTTTCTCCATTGGTGTGTCGCGGTGGGGTCTGGGGAGACGAGCATAGCCCATTACTTGGATGACTTCTTGTGCGTAGGTCCAGCTGGCTCGCGTCGCTGCAATCGTCTCCTTTTTTCATTGCAAGCACTCTTCTCGGAATTTGGAGTACCTATTGCGCAAGATAAAACTGAGGGCCCAGCCACTAAGCTGGTTTTCTTGGGTATTGAAATTGATACCTTGGAGGGTCTTTGCCGGCTGCCGCCGGACAAGATTCGTCGCTTGCAGGATGCTATCCTCCTAGCGTTGGCAGGAGAAAAGGTAACTCTTCGTCAAGGTCAATCCCTGCTCGGGCTGTTTAACTTCGCGTGTCGAGTTATCCCGATGGGGAAGATTTTCTGTCGGAAGCTACAGAGGGCTTTGGTAGGGCTGCGTCACCCGCATCATTTTCTGCGACTGTCGTCTGAGCTAAAGCTGGACCTGGCGGTTTGGGACGTTTTTTTTGGTCGATTTTAATGGAGTGCGCGTCTGGCCTGCGGATCCTCAGCCTAATGCTTGCCTGCAGCTCTTCACGGATGCTGCTGGATCATCAGGTTTCGGATCTTTTTTGGGAGGAGATTGGTGTTTTTCAGTTTGGCCGGTGGAATGGGTGCAGGCAGGATTGACCAAGAACTTGCTCCTACTGGAGCTGTTTCCCATAGTGGTGGCATTAGAGCTATGGTGTCAGCGGTTGCGCGACCGTTCCATAGTTTTTTGGTGCGATAACCTGGGGGTAGTACAGGCGATCAATAACCAAAGATCGTCATCGCTGCCAGTGTTGCGGCTTCTTGCTTGGCTGGTTCTGCGCGCTTTGCAGTTTAACATATTGTTCACAGCTCGTCATGTGCCGGGTACTGATAATTCCATTGCTGATGCGCTCTCCAGACAGGATTGGCGACGGTTCCGCGAATTGGCCCCGTACGCGGCATTAAAAGGTGAGCTTTGTCCATTTCATTGCTGGCAGATCATCAAACCAGAATGGAAGATCTCGCACGTCGGTCCGTGGCCCCACGGACGTTGACGGCCTACCAGACATCTTGGCAACAGTGGGAGAAGTTTTTGCAAGGGCGGAGTTCGTCAGGTAAATCTCGTGATACTAATATGGTTGCTTTTGTTTGTTTCTTGTTCGATTCCGGCAGGTCGCGGGCTTATGTTGCCCAGAGGCTTGCTGGGATTTCGTTCTTTTTGCGCCTAGCGGGGCGGAGGGACATAACTAAGGGTTTTTTAATACAAAGGGCCCTTAGGGGTTGGTCTCGCGTCAGGCCTGCCGCGGATGACCGACGTCGTCCTATTGGTCCTGATTTGTTAGCATGTCTAGGTGAAAGTTTGACGGGCATTTGTTCTTCGCAATTCGAGGTTCTGTTATTCCGACTCGCTTTTGCGATGGCCTTTCATGGGGCGTTTCGCATCAGCGAGCTGGTAGCGTCTTCGCGCCGCGCTCAGCCCCCTCTGCTTCGTTGTCACATTTTGCTGCGTGATACGCTGCTGTGCCGTATTCGGCGTTCCAAGACCGATCAGATGGGTAGAGGTCGCTGAGTGTCCCTGAAGTCCTGTCCTGATGACGGGATTTGTCCGGTTCACTTAGCCTCCCAATATACTCTTTGCAGGCCAATGCGGCCGGGGGCTTGGCTTATGCACGAGGACGGAAGTCCTTTGACTAAATTCCAATTTAGATCGGTCTTCCATCGCTGCATACGGCACCTCGGGCTTTCCCCTTCGGATTACGGCACCCATTCTTTTAGAATAGGTGCCGCCACTTTTGCGGCCTCCTCGGGTCTTTCTTCACAGGAGATCCAGGCTCTCGGAAGATGGAAGTCCAATGCTTACAGAAGTTATGTTCGTCTGGAACCATAAATTGTTATACTTTATTCGTTTGGACTTGAGTGCCTTGGCCAACTCGCTGCCTTTCCGGTGGGGGTCCCGAGAGATTTTGCCCTGTTTTTTGCCCTGCTTTGGACATTGATCGTTTAGCTTAATATAATATTAATGTGAACGAATGAAATATAGAAAAGATCCAGCAGGTTTTTTGTAGGTTTTCACCTCGGGTCAAGTCTTCCTCCCCCCCTCCCACCCTCCCACTCCTCCTTCGTGATTTACATGTTGCATATATACTTATCTATTATATTTCTGTATATTTGCAGGTTTCCAGGACGCTAGGCCCATTTGGTTGATTGGTCACTCTTTTATTTTTTGGGCCGGGCAGTCGCGCTTTGCTGAAGATGCCTCTGTGTTCCCACGTTGGGAGAGTGTTAGGTGGTTGGGGCAGAGGGGCATGCTGTGGGAAGCTTTGTTGCGCAACTTGCACAGGGCAGTAGCTGAATTTGGTCCCCCTTTAGTGTTAATTATCCATCTCGGGGGCAACGATTTGGGTCAGCAAACGTCCTTAGAGTTGCGCCATGCGATTGTTCGTGACTTGAGAGAGGTGGTTCGGTTATTGCCTAACTGCCTTTTGGTGTGGTCCCCTATCATCGCCAGGCTTTCCTGGCGCTATTGCTATAATAGTGTGGCTTTGGACAGGTCCAGGAGGAAGGTTAACAAATGGGTGGCTAGGCACGTGCTGGAAATGGGAGGGCTAGTGGTGCACCATCCTTTAATTCGGATTCAGGATGCCCACCTTTTCCGCAGGGATGGAGTTCATCTTACTGAGGAGGGTAATTTTTTGTTTCTAGAAGATATTTTTGCAGTTTTTAAGGGTTTGGTTGGTTAGCATGGTGGCGGGCTGCTTCTCTCCTGAGAGCCGCTGTGGCGGGAAAGACCGGCAATATTGAAGTGTCCATCTTGCAGCAGTAATAGCGGTGCGCACCCCTTCAATGCACTGATAGGCTGATTTCACCCTATTGGGGTCAGCGGCACCTCTCGACCGAGCAGGATGAATGGTGCATTGGCATGGGTGTTGGGGCCGCATCACTTGCTCTGAAAGGGATAGTTGGCCCTTTGCAAGTTTTTAAGATCACCCTACCCTTGTCTGGGATAGTTGGCCCTCACAAGTTGTGATTTACTTCCGGCCTAAGACAAGCGGACGCGGTTTAGTTGCCGTTCTTTCTCCTGCCACCATGTCTACCTTTGTAACCAAATAAAGCTGACCAATTAATTTAAACGGCATAACTTGGTCTCCTGTGTTTATTTTAGTTAAGTTTAGTTTAAGTTTATGGGTCACATCTATCATCTGACGATAGAAAGTTTAATATAACGGAGGTTAGGAATAGAGCCGACGGCACATAAACTTCTAGTCAGGGATAGAGGGGTTAATAAAGTTAAAAATGTTTGTTTACAGTTATAGGCAGATGCGATAGGACGTTGGGTTAGGGGCGGAGTTAGTGAGAGGGTGTAGAGAATCTACTGTGGTAAAATCTGCCTCTTTTGAATTGATCTCCCACCCTCCCTACCCTCTTGTGTCTTGTGTCGGCTTTGTTTCATTGGCAGGGAAAGACCGGCAATATTGAAGTGTCCATCTTGCAGCAGTAATAGCGGTGCGCACCCCTTCAATGCACTGATAGGCTGATTTCACCCTATTGGGGTCAGCGGCACCTCTCGACCGAGCAGGATGAATGGTGCATTGGCATGGGTGTTGGGGCCGCATCACTTGCTCTGAAAGGGATAGTTGGCCCTTTGCAAGTTTTTAAGATCATCCTACCCTTGTCTGGGATAGTTGGCCCTCACAAGTTGTGATTTACTTCCGGCCTAAGACAAGCGGACGCGGTTTAGTTGCCGTTCTTTCTCCTGCCACCATGTCTACCTTTGTAACCAAATAAAGCTGACCAATTAATTTAAACGGCATAACTTGGTCTCCTGTGTTTATTTTAGTTAAGTTTAGTTTAAGTTTATGGGTCACATCTATCATCTGACGATAGAAAGTTTATGGCAGCAGTGACATAAGCCGGCAGTGACCAGGTGAGAATATTTGTGGTTTAACCAAAACAGTATAATACGAGGCCATTAGAGCTACTAAAACTTACAGCAAAGCTCACAGTTCTTTTATGATTCAACTTCAAAGAGTTGTTTCTGAATCTAAACGCCACATTCTAAAATAGTGGCATGGTCATGTGACACACAATGCCGTGGCACCCTCATGCTACAAAGCCACATACAATTACGGACCATTTGTAGCTGGAGTTGATAACTAACCATGACTGCACCGTTTCAGTGTTTACTAGGACACATCAGTCTGTAATGCAAGCCCAAATACTGTATAAGAGGGATGTATTTACACACCCAAATTAATATCCAGATAATTCTATATAATATTTCGCCATTGAGCCGATCCCTGGGGTATTTCTATAATTGGGTACACTCCTCGGCTGGTTGGTGCTTGAGACATGGCAGGCACACTTGGTTACTGTACCCACCCAGTATGGTCTGCTGGAGAATGTTTATGCCGGTTATTGCCAAGCCTTTTTTCACAGCCTTTGGTCCTCAGCAGTCCAGCATCAGCTGTAGCCCCCAACCAGTCCTGTTTGCTAGTCTTTCATTACCAATAAGCATTGCTTCTTATGTTCCATTTTCTTACCAAAGTGCTCGAGTCTGTGGGCCCGATTCAGATCCGATCGCTAGATGTGTTGGCACGCAGCCGTCAGCTGCTAAAGTATGCAAATCCTGCGAACGCATGGCAAGACATTAGTATGCCCACTATGTCTTTACATGCGATCGCCAGCCAGTCTTAAGACTCCCCACTGTCCCTTTGTTACAGACGTCATCTCCAAGAAGTGTATGCAACAATCAGTAACATCGAGTACCATCAGATGTATACACAGGGCTTGTGGTTGACCCTACCCTACCGCAAGCGCTGCAGTGTTTCAAACAGCCATGTGACGTGTACTATGATGCTGCGTCTTTATTATGTACGCCCTAGGAACAGCGTTTTGACTCTCAGGCACACCTGCGTTCGCATCACCACACCCCCCGTTTCCATCGACCTTCCCCTGTGACTACCCACAAATGGCACATTCTGTCACTCAATCTTGTGGGCAGTATGTGTACACGCTGCGCTCTCTTCCCAATTGCAATGACTGGTTCATGCACGCGCACTGCGACTTTTACGCATGCACAGAATGCGAGAATCATCCAGCAGCCTAGTGAGCGGGTCTGAATCTGGCCCTGTGTGCAGAGGGAGAGTGGACATTAGTGGGTCTTATATATTAGAGATGGCTATGGGCCACTACTGTGCCTCATCTCCTGGATGCCTCCTGTACTGTACATGGCTCCCTACATTATCTCTATAAGAGACTCAAACAATAGGTATCCCCCCCCCCAACTCTTCCACAAAGGAGATGTATTCTTGCTGATAGGGATCAATGATGGTTTTCCTCCTGGCCTTACCAGCGCTGGTCATTATGACGTGACCAGCGATTGTAGCCACCTGTAGCAGGTACTTAGTGTAGGAGCGCTCTGCGTTTGTCATCTTCGGTGGCTCTGCCTCATTCATGTCCTTTGCTATTTAAGCTTTTTATTTTCAACACACACAAAATGACTGTAGCTCAACCTAATGGAGATTTACATAGTCCATTTTTTTACAACATATTTAAATACAATAATAAAATGTGAATAGCTGTTAGTAACATACATTTACGTATAATTAGATGATGCTTGAGCTTGGAAGGGAAGAAGATGGAGGAGGGATATACTGTAGTTACCACTTGAAATGAGCCGCAGGGACCCTGGGAAGGATCCTATTAGATCCCTATTAGAGAAGTTTCCCGATAAGAAGCCAATAGGCTTCCAATAGGGAACATGTTGCCTATCTGGTCCAAGCTTGGCGCATATGGAAAATGCAGTCAAACCCCCAGAAATGGCATTTTTAGCTTTGATGCATCTCGCCCACAATATTTACACTGCATAATCCTTTTTATTGTTGTTTCTATTTGCTCCCAGCTCTGTATCATCCCCAAAGTTCCCGATCTGCAGGAATACAGGGGTCCATTTCCTAAGCAGTGTTAGGAGACAGAGTGAAAAGTGATAAGAAAGTGATAAGGTGCCAGCCAATCAGCTCCAAACTGTCATTTTTCAAACACAGCCTGTGAGATGACAGTTGGGAGCTGATAGGCTGGCACCTTATCACTTATCACTTCTCACTCTGTCTCCTAACACTGCTTAGTAAATAGACCCCACAGAGAGTTACAGACCCAGTGAGGGATGACTGTGCTGGATATCAGCTAATGGAGATAAATGATTATTATCAGAGAGATGGGCTAAATACCTAATTCCAGTATCCATCCAAATATTCCCCATATCTAGGAGCCAGCAGGAGCCAGGTTATATGATGTATGTGAGTGCTGGCTGGGAGTGATGATGAGAAACTGGTATACTATAGCCTATGTCAGGGAAACCACCAGTCAATCACCATCATTGCTTTGTGTAAGAACCATGTGTGTGACCCCCGGGCGCCTCCACCACAGACATCTGGGAAACGCTCTCTGATCTGACAATGAGGACAGACTATGGGGCTGCTAATGGATGGGGGTCACAGTATATAATCATTAAGGGAGTATGTTAATTTTGATAGCCATGATCCTTCCCAGCCATGAGCTTACCCAGGGCTCCATCAGTATATATCCCATGAGACTCTATGGGCCATATTCATTTAGAGGCAAAAAGTCCAAGGTCGGACTTTTCGACATCATCAACGTTTTTTACTCGGATACAGTATCGGGCGCGTGCCCGCTTATACCAGTATTCAATTAGGATCCGGCGAAAAAATGGAACCAGACGGAAAGGTAAGTATTGAAAAGTCTTGGCAATTTTCAGGAAATCATCCTGGCACCCCCCTAAAGATGGTCTGACATGGGGGATCAGTATGGGTACCCACGATTTGGCCCGCTGAAGGTAGTCGGGGTTTTTAAATAGCAGCGGCAAGTGCATAAATGCGCCTGTGAAGAAGGGGTGAAGAATAGCATTTATCTTTTTTTGGGGGGGGTAATAACTATGCCCATAAAATTTTGGGTACATGAAAATGGGTGCAAGCATATTTTTAAGTCCCTAAAATGATTTTTTAAAAATTCTTCAAAAATTCACCTGCCGCTACCAACAACATTGTAGAAAACTCCTGCCGCATACTTGACTCCCTCCCCCACCCCCCTGGGATCAATTTCACTAGTTTAGAAGTTTGTTCCCAAATATTTTTTTTTTGCCCAAAATTAAAATACCTTTTTTTGGGGTGTCCTAAGAAACTTTTTTAAAACATTTTTTGACACAGATTACTTTATGGAGACATTACAAAGGCTGCAGGCTATATTTTTTTAAGCCTGCACCCCTAAACCCCAATTCAGTACTTTTTTTCGCCACCTAAACAGCGGTGAAAATGTATCCCCGTTTTTTCACAAAGACTTCTCGCACCTGCGAAAAGTCTTTGTAATTGAATATGGGGATAAGTGAAACAGGCGAAAATGACGTCAATGGTCAAAAATTATCGCCTATAACGGGTTTTCACAGCCTATAATTGAATACGGCCCTATGTATGAGAGGGGGACGATTTCTTGATATAAAACATTCAAATACAATGTGACAAAGCTCCCAGGTGCTTTATATTATTACCAATCAATGATCTGAGCATAAGAAAGATAACAATATAACTGTGATAAGTAATCAGTACTGGTGTAACACATATACCATAATGAGACTTCCCATCCATAATAATGTATATAACATACTCTGCAACAGGAGGTCCATGCTATAACGGCAGATGGGATAACGTCATTATGTCCACAGTGATATTGTCTGCAAAGTCATTGTCGCAGCATTACGTCGACACCATATTGCCGACACAGTTATAATGCTAGATAGATATAGATATTAACTATAGTTTTATTCTGTCACAATGACGACTCAGCACCAGCATCCCCAGTGAAGATCTTTATTACGAGAACAAGGATGTTATATTATATTCCGGTCCCAGGTGTTGTTTGTAGGGATGGTGGTGGTGGTGGTGGGTAGGTCGGGTGTAAGGCCATTATTTGTCGTTACTCATCCTCCTCTGAAAAGACACAATCCCAGCTCCTCTTTCTCCTGCTTCACACTGCTCACTTTTTTCTCTAAATTGATGTTGGTTTCCATCTGCCATAAGGAAAGAAGGAAATTATCACATTAGTAGAAGGACAACGGCCAGATCACATATAGTGAGACTGTGTATAACCATAATCAGGCCTACATCAGCATGAGAGCCTGCACTGACTGCCATGTGTAACATCACCTGCATACAATTCCATCCGTAAGGGAAGAGAGCATGGGCAGGTCTCCCAGTATGTGTAACACAGGCGGCCGGCAGCTATTGTGGTGTGATATCAGGGCCAGACTGGGACTAACAATCTGCCCTGGCGTGTAACTACACAGGGTCACCAGCTGACGGAGCCATGCACAATACTGCTGCAAGCTGATGGGGCGTAGCTGGTACAATGCAACATGAAGCATCAGCACACATGTATGTCCACACCCATCATTTCCCTTGTTGTGTGACTCCACTGGCAGCATCGGGAAAATGGATAACACCATAATGTGTAATAGGAACATATACATGGCTATAACACAGTATAGCATTTATTTATAATCTTTAGCATTTAATACAAAGGGGGTTTAAGTAAACATAGAACAAGCATATAAAAGGACAACTATTGTGACCTGGAAAACTAATCATTGTTAGGATCTGTACTTAGCAGATCATTTTAGTTGCTGCTGAAGCACTGCACTAATTACTGCCTTTCTGTGTGCAGTGTCAGGTGCACACTGATTGATTCTCCTGTCTGTGCACTGCCCAGATACACACCAGTTTGTCATTAAGGAAGGCTTGCTCTGGTTCTGTTAAATTCCAGCCAGCCCTTCACTCCATGCTGGTGATAGAGTTTCTCGTACTTCCGGTTGTTCCAGTCTCCTGATTCCCAGTCGAGTTCCTGAGCCAGTTTACTGTGTTTGTCTCCTGCTGTTTGTATCATCCAGGCAGCACAGTCTGCATTCCACCTGCTCGTGTTGCTTGTGTCATCTAGGCGGCATGGTGTGCTTCTTCGTCCTGAAGCACCAGCCTAGCCCGGCGGCTTGTGTCAACCCGGCGACATCGGCCGCAATCCAGCGTTCCACGTGCGCAATCCAGTGCACCATCGCCAGTGTCATTCCGGCGGCACTGGTTGCAACTCAGCGTTCTAACTGCACAATCTAGCGCACCGCCGCCAGTGTCATCCTGGTGGCATTGGTAGCAACTCAGTGTCCCCAGTGCACAAACCAGTGCACCGTTGCCAATGTCATCCCAGCAACCCTGGTAGCAGCTCAGCATCTCCATGCGCATTCCGGTGCACCACTGCCAGTGTCAACCCAGTGACATTGGTAGCAGCACTACGTCCCTGTGCTTCCACCATTTAAGATTCAACAGCCCAAAGGCTGCATCTAACCCTGGGGCCCCAGGTCACAACTTGCCAAGGCAAATGAGCTCTCAAAGCTGCTCCACCAGCCCAAAGGCTGCATCTTACTCCAGGCTCTCAGGCCACTACCAGCCAAGGCAAACCAGCCCTCAATGCAGCTTCACTGACCCAAAGGCTGCATCTTACTCCAGGCCCCAGGTCACTGCCTGTCAAGGTACACCAGCCCTCTAGGCTGCTTAAACAGCTCAAAGACTGTCTCTCACCCTTAGCCTCTTGGTTACAAATAATCCATGCAAATCAGCCCTCAAGGCTGTTCACAAATTAGGTCAGACCAAGACTAACCCAATGCCCTTCACAATAATACCTGTATTACAGCAAAATAACGCACCTCTGACTGTGGCCGTCATATATATAATATAGCAAGAAGGAAACATATATTATGCTCCAGCATCCCTACAGGGTTTCACTAGGCAGTTGTTATGTAACATTACAATGCGTCATTCTGTTATTCAGAATTCTAACCACAGGCATACAGTATTACATAGTGATTTACAGCATACCCTGATTAGTACCCGTCCTCTATATTATATAATGCATTTCCTCTATATTAGATATTATATAATGCACTTCCTCTATATTATATAATGCACTTCCTCTATATTAGATATTATATAATGCACTTTCTCTATTATATATTATATAATGCACTTCCTCTATGTTATATATAATATAATGCACTTCCTCTGTTATATATTATATAATGCACTTCGTCTATATTATATATTATATAATGCACTTCCTCTATATTAGATATTATATAATGCACTTCCTCTATATTAAATAATGCACTTCCTCTATAGTAGATATTATATAATGCAATTCCTCTATATTAGATAGTATATAATGCTCCAACCAGATTATTTTGCTATAATAAAGATGTTAGTGTTACGATAATTGGGCCTGATTCATAGCTATCAATGGTTTGCATACAGCTATGATGGTGGGTGGTCTGCGAATGTGCAAAATGGGTCCTGTGTTGTCGTACATTGTGCTCCCTGAGCCACAGCCTAGTTGACAGGCTGGAGCCTTTTGGGGGCGGCACTTGGCAGCGTGTTGACCCCATTTTTTGGGAGTGTCAAGGCTAGTAAGCTTAGGCTTACTCAGATGGCCAATGGCTGCGACCAATGACCATGATATTGATCGGATGCTGCATCTTCGTATGTAGCACTCGGAGCTGAGATGCCGACAGGAGGTGTCTATGTTCTTCAGATGCTTCCTGGGGTAATAACTTTTTGGTATCGCTGCTGCATCGGGATCGGTACGATATCCCGCCGGACGTTAGCCCGGTGAATGTATGTCAGGGTTCAGCCTAGGATCGGCTATCTCTTACCTCTGTGCCGGCTTCCCCTGACTTCCTTGTGGTCAGACGCCTGGTGCAGTGAGGGGTGAGATGCTGAGTATTCTACCTTAGGTGCTTTTGCGGACTTCCATGGTCGGCTGTGTGTTTTGGGGATCGGAGTTCCCATCATGGGCACCGCCATGACAGTTCCTCTCATTTGACAGTCCTCCTAACCAATGGTAGCATGATCTCAGTCAGCTGATGCTGTGCTCCAATAATCTGCTACCCCTGGGTATAAATCCGCCCCCAGAACTTCAGAAAGATGCTGTTCAACTTTGTTATTCCAAGTGCCTGTGTTACTCCCACTGTTGCTCTGTGCTAAATCCTTCAGCGTGTTGCTTCAGCCTGCTCACAGTTTTCCAGTTTCCTGTATTAGCTTCCATGCTAACCCTTACTCTGAGACTTTAGCTTTCTCACAGTACTTCAGTGTTTCATGTCCCTTCCCTGTGTGTCTTTGTATATGTGCTGCTAATTCTATTGCAGCTTTCCTGTGGCTATTACCCTGTGTCACTGAGGTGTCAGGTTACCTGCTAGTACTAATTAGCTCACAGCTGGACCTCCAGCACTCTCCTAGTAATTGCCTTTGACCAGTACCAGCATTACTAGCTTCCCCAGTTTATTCCTGCCTTCCCTCTGTGTTTTACTGTGTTTATCAGCTCCAGAATCTGTTGCAGTTCCTGTACATTTTCCTGTGTTTCCAAGCTAGCCTGCGACTGGGATTACTACATGTGCCTGTGTCCACTTCTCTCTGTGTCTTGTTTGTGCAATCAACACCTACATTTATAGCTTTCGAGTGCATGTTGGTGTTCTTTGCTCTGTGTCTTGTCTCTGCAAATCGGCTCTAAACATATCTAGCAATTCTCAATATATGCCTCTGTTTTTCTGTGCAATCAGCACTTGGATTTCTTAGTGATTCTCAGTACACTTTCCAGTATTCCTATGCTAGCCTGTGATTAGGATCCCTAAACAGCGTTTCAATATCTAGCATCCAGTTTACCTCCTGTGCTCTAGCATTTGCTTAGTTAAATATAGTTTCCGGTCTTCTGCCATTCCCAGGTACCTGTCCAGAGGGCCGTGACCTGCTTACCGTCCTCCACAGAGGAACATTTGCATCGGATCGTGACAATGTAATACCGACGCCGGACGCTCAACAGGACTAGATCCCAACACGGTAAGTATCTAATCAATCTCTAACCTTTCCCCCGTTAACCCTAACCCTCTTTTAGGGGTGCTAACCCTAACCTCCCCCCCAAGTGCCTTACCCTAACCTCCCCTAGGGTTGCCTAAACCTAACCCCCCCTCCCCACCCACTAAACCTAACCGCCCCAAGGGGGTGCCTAAACCTAACCTCCCCACTGGGGTGCCTAACCCCACTTTCCCCTAGCCTAACCCTCCCGGGGGGGTGCCTAACCCTAAGTCCCCCCAGGAGCCCCTAACCTAACCCTCCCCCCACATCTGCCCTCTGCCGCTGCCCGGCTTACCTTACCTTAGTTTTGTATGCCGGGCGTCGGTCTTGCAGCGTAGGTCTAATGATAGGCATTGGGATTTCGTCCGCCTATCATTATTACCTTGCCAGGATATGACAGTCGGGAAGCTGGCAGTGGTCGGCATTTCAACTGTCGGCTTCCTGACTGCATCACGCTGCGTCCACCTCTGAATCGGGCCCTTTGTGACAGTTGTCCTTTTGTTTGATAACAGTTCCCAATGTGGCGCAGTCAGTCTGATGACTGGTAATAACACCATGGGTAGATGGGACATTGTATAGTGCATGGGCAATATTTACTATAACCCAATACTCACTGTCTCTTCCATGATCTCCAGATCTTTTTTCTGGGCCTGGATCAGTTAATTTTTTTGCTTGATGTCAATCTGAAGACTCGCCAGTTTCTCCTCCAAGAACTGACCCAGGATACAATGATCCTTTGAATAGATCAGAGTGAAATTACAGCATTAATATACAATAAAATGAAGTGGCTTCATGAATGAATCACTATTATAAATCATTATTATAAGTAAAGCCATTTAACAGATCTTGATAAAATTTGACTGTTTTTTACTCCTATGAACAAATCAAATTTAAGCTATTATTTTCCAGTGCAGCTTAGGCGATGAAAACAAATATTTGATTGGTTGCTATGGATAGTGGCACATTTTTGCACATTAGATTCAATTATTAAATAGACCCCAATGTCTGAGTATATAAATGTGCACATACATGATACATATGATTTTTTTTTAAGATCTGCAAAGGAAACTCTGTATTATTCTAGTTCTATTGAGAAACATCTTAAGTCCAGGAAGTAAATTTACTAATGGTTGGTTTTGTGTTTTTGGGTGATTATCCTTTGATTTGCAAACTGACCATTTACTAAAGTCAAAACTGAAGGAAAGCTGACCAAAAACCCGACTTTAGAAAATAGGACCAACAATCATTTATTTTATTTTTATACAGAGTAGAATAGGATCCGCAGATTTACTAATGGTCCATTTTAAAACCAAACGAAACCAGATGGGAAAGCGACGGCAAACCCACCCAAACAATAGACCTGCCTGTGTTAGGCGTGTTTGGGAGAATCACTGCGCAGATCAATAGGGACCTCTGCAGGTTTCATTACTGTGAACTGTAAAGAAAAATGTAAATTAAAAATGAGTTCCCCAACCCAATCAATAACCAGCCCCAGACCTTCCAGCCTGGGCTGGTATGGGAAAATAGGGGGAAGACACTGCATGGAGCTTTTCCGTATTGTCCCATAGCACCGGCTGAACCAGCCATGGAGCTGATGCTATAGCAGGGGGATGTAAAGCGTGGGGCCCCACTCCCCTAATGATAACCAGCCCCAAACTGGTGAGCCTAGGCCTGGAATAAAGGCCCCAAAAATAAAATGGCATCCCCCTTCCATTGTAACCCCCCAGGCCTAGGCTGAAAGCAAATTCCAACCAGCAGCACTCATGGACCATATAAGAAAAGGATCACAGAGACCTCAAATTGATTCTACATTTCGGTTTCATCAAACCTTCGTCAGTAATACAAATACATAAAACTATCTTACCAGCATGTGATGATAATCCATAACGCCATGACGACTACGAAGATCTGGAGGGAATAAGTTATAACATACTTAAACATAGCAGTAACTACCTATAAACATTTTACAGATAGCATGCCAGAGAAAAAGAATCATTCAACCCAAAGGGTTTAACCGTATTTAGATAGTGTATCCACCATGCCTCCTTCTGTAATAAAGTTTTAGCACGATCACCACCTCTCTTATTATCTGGCACAAAGTCTATCATCTTATACCTGAGGGTCGCTAAGGAATGCCCACATTCTTTAAAATGCTTGGCAGCAGGTTGTTCATTAATAGTACCTTCCAAACAGGATCTGATGGCACTCCTATGGAGCCTTATGCTTTACCCTTATGCTTTTTATATTTATCAATTTGGGTGTTAAGTTTATCCAACCAGTCAACTGTGGTATCTGCCTTAATATCAGTCATATACAAATTAGGGGTGAGCGGGTTCGGATTTCTGAAATCCGAACCCCCCCGAGCCCCCCCGATCCGAGTCCGATCCGAGTCAGGCTCGACTTTTCCCGCCTGACTCGGATCTGACATCGAGGCAAAACTTCATCATCCCGCCTTCCGAGTCTCGCGGGTTTTGGATCCTATATAAGGTACCCGCGTCGGCGCCATTTTCTCACTCGGCTGTGGACAGTGAAGAGGGAGGGTGGGAGTTAGTGCTGTGTAGTGTAGTGTAGTGTAGTGCTGCTGTTGTCCACTACTTCAAAGTCCATAGGGGCTGGCTGTGTTGTGCTGTGCTGCTGTTGTTAATAGGGGCTGTGTCCACTACTTCAAAGTCCATAGGGGCTGGCTGGACTGTGTTGTGCAGTCAGTTCTCCATAGGGGCTGTGTCCACTCCAAAGTCCTGTGCAGTGTCCCAGTCCTAAAGGGGTGCTGTAGTGTTGTCCAGGGGGTGCTCTGTCCATCAGGGGTGCTCCCCCCAAGTGCTAAAAAAATAATATATTTTCTGTGTTTGTGAATTGTGTGCGCAGTAGCCGCACGTGCATCAACAAAGTAGTGCCAAGCGTGCGCCTGTGTCATAAGTAAAGGGCCGGCTGGCTTGACCGTTAAGGGTGCTGTAACCCCCGAAAGTACACTCCAGTCCAAACCAAAAAAAAAATTATTTTCTGTGTTTGTGAATTGTGTGCGCAGTAGCCGCACGTGCATCAACAAAGTAGTGCCAAGCGTGCGCCTGTGTCATAAGTAAAGGGCCGGCTGGCTTGACCGTTAAGGGTGCTGTAACCCCCGAAAGTACACTCCAGTCCAAACCAAAAAAAAAATTATTTTCTGTGTTTGTGAATTGTGTGCGCAGTAGCCGCACGTGCATCAACAAAGTAGTGCCAAGCGTGCGCCTGTGTCATAAGTAAAGGGCCGGCTGGCTTGACCGTTAAAGGGTGCTGTAACCCCTGAAAGTACACTCCAGTCCAAACCAAAAAAAAATTATTTTCTGTGTTTGTGAATTGTGTGCGCAGTAGCCGCACGTGCATCAACAAAGTAGTGTCAAGCGTTCGCCTGTGTCATAAGTAAAGGGCCGGCTGGCTTGACCGTTAAGGGTGCTGTAACCCCCGAAAGTACACTCCAGTCCAAACCAAAAAAAAAATTATTTTCTGTGTTTGTGAATTGTGTGCGCAGTAGCCGCACGTGCATCAACAAAGTAGTGCCAAGCGTGCGCCTGTGTCATAAGTAAAGGGCCGGCTGGCTTGACCGTTAAGGGTGCTGTAACCCCCGAAAGTACACTCCAGTCCAAACCAAAAAAAAAATTATTTTCTGTGTTTGTGAATTGTGTGCGCAGTAGCCGCACGTGCATCAACAAAGTAGTGCCAAGCGTGCGCCTGTGTCATAAGTAAAGGGCCGGCTGGCTTGACCGTTAAGGGTGCTGTAACCCCCGAAAGTACACTCCAGTCCAAACCTAAAAAAAAATTATTTTCTGTGTTTGTGAATTGTGTGCGCAGTAGCCGCACGTGCATCAACAAAGTAGTGCCAAGCGTGCGCCTGTGTCATAAGTAAAGGGCCGGCTGGCTTGACCGTTAAAGGGTGCTGTAACCCCCGAAAGTACACTCCAGTCCAAACCAAAAAAAAATTATTTTCTGTGTTTGTGAATTGTGTGCGCAGTAGCCGCACGTGCATCAACAAAGTAGTGCCAAGCGTGCGCCTGTGTCATAAGTAAAGGGCCGGCTGGCTTGACCGTTAAGGGTGCTGTAACCCCCGAAAGTACACTCCAGTCCAAACCTAAAAAAAAATTATTTTCTGTGTTTGTGAATTGTGTGCGCAGTAGCCGCACGTGCATCAACAAAGTAGTGCCAAGAGTGCGCCTGTGTCATAAGTAAAGGGCCGGCTGGCTTGACCGTTAAAGGGTGCTGTAACCCCCGAAAGTACACTCCAGTCCAAACCAAAAAAAAATTATTTTCTGTGTTTGTGAATTGTGTGCGCAGTAGCCGCACGTGCATCAACAAAGTAGTGCCAAGCGTGCGCCTGTGTCATAAGTAAAGGGCCGGCTGGCTTGACCGTTAAAGGGTGCTGTAACCCCTGAAAGTACACTCCAGTCCAAACCAAAAAAAAATTATTTTCTGTGTTTGTGAATTGTGTGCGCAGTAGCCGCACGTGCATCAACAAAGTAGTGTCAAGCGTGCGCCTGTGTCATAAGTAAAGGGCCGGCTGGCTTGACCGTTAAGGGTGCTGTAACCCCCGAAAGTACACTCCAGTCCAAACCAAAAAAAAAATTATTTTCTGTGTTTGTGAATTGTGTGCGCAGTAGCCGCACGTGCATCAACAAAGTAGTGCCAAGCGTGCGCCTGTGTCATAAGTAAAGGGCCGGCTGGCTTGACCGTTAAGGGTGCTGTAACCCCCGAAAGTACACTCCAGTCCAAACCAAAAAAAAAATTATTTTCTGTGTTTGTGAATTGTGTGCGCAGTAGCCGCACGTGCATCAACAAAGTAGTGCCAAGCGTGCGCCTGTGTCATAAGTAAAGGGCCGGCTGGCTTGACCGTTAAGGGTGCTGTAACCCCCGAAAGTACACTCCAGTCCAAACCTAAAAAAAAATTATTTTCTGTGTTTGTGAATTGTGTGCGCAGTAGCCGCACGTGCATCAACAAAGTAGTGCCAAGCGTGCGCCTGTGTCATAAGTAAAGGGCCGGCTGGCTTGACCGTTAAAGGGTGCTGTAACCTCCGAAAGTACACTCCAGTCCAAACCAAAAAAAAATTATTTTCTGTGTTTGTGAATTGTGTGCGCAGTAGCCGCACGTGCATCAACAAAGTAGTGCCAAGCGTGCGCCTGTGTCATAAGTAAAGGGCCGGCTGGCTTGACCGTTAAGGGTGCTGTAACCCCCGAAAGTACACTCCAGTCCAAACCAAAAAAAAATTATTTTCTGTGTTTGTGAATTGTGTGCGCAGTAGCCGCACGTGCATCAACAAAGTAGTGCCAAGCGTGCGCCTGTGTCATAAGTAAAGGGCCGGCTGGCTTGACCGTTAAAGGGTGCTGTAACCCCCAAAGTACACTCCAGTCCAAACCAAAAAAAAATTATTTTCTGTGTTTGTGAATTGTGTGCGCAGTAGCCGCACGTGCATCAACAAAGTAGTGCCAAGAGTGCGCCTGTGTCATAAGTAAAGGGCCGGCTGGCTTGACCGTTAAAGGGTGCTGTAACCCACAAAGTACACTCCAGTCCGAACCAAAAAAAAATTTATTTTCTGTGTTTAGCCGCACGTATATATCAAATCGATATAACATAAATGGAGGACCAAACTTTCTCCGATAAAAATAAAATAGAGAAAGATCAAGAACCACTTCCTCCTAGTGCTGAAGCTGCTGCCACTAGTCATGACATAGACGATAACATGCCATCAACGTCGTCTGCCAAGGCCGATGCCCAATGTCATAGTAGAGGGCACATACAATCCCAAATGGCAAAGTTCAGGAAAATGACCTTGAAAAAGACATTTAAATCAGCTGAAGAGAAACGTAAACTTGCCAATATGCCATTTACGACACGGAGTGGCAAGGAACGGCTAAGGTCGATCCCTAGTATGTTCATGACTAGTGGTTCAGCTTCACATGACGATGGAAGCACTCCTCCCACTAAAAAAATCAAAAGAGTTAAGCTGGCAAAAGCACAGCGAAGAACTGTGCTTTCTAAGAAGATATCACAAATCCCCAAAGAGAGTCCAAGTGTGGTGGTGGTTGCGATGCCTGACCTTCCCAGCACTGGACGGGAAGAGGTGGCTCTTTCCACCATTTGCACGCCCCCTGCAAGTGCTGAAAGGAGCACCCACAGTCCACTTGCTGATATGCAAATTGAAGATGTCACTGTTGAAGTACAACAGGATGAGGATACTGGTGTAGCTGGCGCTGAGGAGGAAGTTGGCGAGGAGGATTCTGATGGTGATGTGGTTTGTTTAAATCAGGCTCCGGGGGAGACAGTTGTTGTCCGTGGGATGAAAAAGCCCATCACGGTCATGCCTGGGCAGAAGACCAAACATTCCACCTCTTTGGTCTGGCAATATTTCTATCCAAATCCGGACAACAACTGTCTTGCCATATGTACCATATGTAAAGGTGAAATAAGTAGGGGTAGGGACGTCAACCACCTAGGAACATCCTCCCTTATACGGCACCTGCAGCGCGTTCATAAAAAGTTACTGTCAAGTTCAGAAACTTTGGCTCAGACCGTAAGCAGTCCAGGGACACCTAAATCCCGTTGTCCTGTTGTATCCAAGCGCCTGCAAACCACACCGTCAACTCCCTCCTCGTCAATTTCCTCCTTAGTCAGGATCGGAAGTAGTCCTGCAGGCCATATCACTGGCATGACTGACTCTCCTATCCGGGATTCCTCCGGAGGATCCTGCATTGCTACGCCTACTGCTGCCGCTGCTGCTGTTGCTGCTGCTGCTGGGAGTCGTTCATCATCCCAGAGAGGAAGTAGGAACACCACTACTTTTACTAAACAATTGACCCTCCAACAGTCCTTAGCGAGGAGGATGAAGTACGACAGCAGTCATCCTGAAGCAAAACGTATAACTGAGGCCTTGACTGCTATGTTGGTGTTAGACGTGCGTCCGGTATCCGCCATTAGTGCAGTGGGATTTAGACAATTGATGGAGGTAGTGTGTCCCCGGTTCCAAATCCCGTCTAGATTCCACTTCACTAGGCAGGCGATACCGAGACTGTACAGAAACGTCAGAAAAAGTGTCCTCAGTGTCCTGAAAAATGCCGTTGTACACAATGTCCACTTAACCACGGACATGTGGACAAGTGGAACAGGGCAGACTAAGGACTATATGACTGTGACAGCCCACTGGGTAGATGTATCACCTTACGCAGCAACAGCAGCAGCGTCACCAGTAGCAGCATCTCAGAAACGCCAGCTCGTTACAAAGCAGGCTACGCTGTGTATCACCGGTTTCAGTAAGAGGCACACCGCCGACAACCTCTTAGAGAAACTGAGGGAAATCATCGCCCAGTGGCTTACCCCACTTAGACTCTCCTGGGGATTTGTGATATCTGACAACGCCACCAATATTGTGCGGGCATTACATCTGGGCAAATTCCAGCACGTCCCATGTTTTGCTCACACAATAAACTTGGTGGTGCAGAATTTTCTGAAAAGCGACAGGGGCGTGCAGGAGACGCTTTGGGTGGCCCGAAAAATTTCTGGCCACTTTCGCCATTCAGCGACTGCGTGCCGAAGACTGGAGCGCCAGCAAACACTCTTGAACCTGCCCCGCCATCACCTGAAGCAAGAGGTTGTGACGCGGTGGAACTCAACCCTCTATATGCTTCAGAGGATGGAGGAGCAGCAAAAGGCCATACAAGCCTATACATCCACCTATGACATAGGCAAAGGAGGGGGTATGCACCTGACTCAAGCGCAGTGGAGAATGATTTCCGTGTTGTGCAAGGTTCTTCAGCCCTTCGAACTTGCCACACGTGAAGTCAGTTCAGACACTGCCAGCTTGAGTCAGGTCATTCCCCTCATCAGGCTTTTGCAGAAGCAGCTGGAGAAAGTGAAGGAGGAGCTAAGACGGAGCGATTCCGCTCGGCATGTGGGACTTGTGGATGAAGCCCTTCATTCGCTTTGCCAGGATTCCAGGGTGGTCAATCTGTTGAAATCAGACCACTACATTTTGGCCACCGTGCTCGATCCTAGGTTTAAAGCCTATGTGGTGTCTCTCTTTCCGGCCGACACAAGCCTGCAGAGGTGCAAAGACCTGCTGGTGAACACACTGTCAGCTGAAGCGGAACGTGACACGTCAACGGCTCCTTCTTCATTTTCTCCCGCAACTGGGGCTGCCAGGAAAAAACTTAGGTATCCTAAGCAACCCGCTGGCGGTGATGCAGGGCAGGCAGGACCAAGTTTGGACATCTGGTCCGGACTGAAGGACCTGGCAACAATTTCTGACATGTCTACTGTCACTGCATATGATACTGTCACCATTGACAGAATGGTGGAGGATTACATCGGTGACAGCATCCAAGTAGGCATGTCAGACAGTCCATACCTGTACTGGCAGGAAAAAGAGGCAATTTGGAGGCCCCTGTACAAACTGGCTCTATTTTACCTGAGTTGCCCCCCCTCCAGTGTGTACTCCGAAAGAGTGTTTAGTGCAGCCGGGAACCTTGTCAGCGAAAGGCGTAGGAGGTTGCTTCCACAGAATGTGGAGAAGATGATGTTCATCAAAATGAATTATCAGCTCTTCCAGGGAGACCAGCCTCCAGAAGGTACAGAGGGACCTGTGGTGGTGGATTCAAGTGGGGACGAGTTAATACTTTGTGAGGATGAGGATGTACACACTGAAGAGGGTGAGGAATCGGTGGATGAGGAGGATGAGGATGACATCTTGCCTCCGTAGAGCCAGTTTGTGCAGGGACACATTAATTGCCAGCTTGTTTTGTGGGGGCCCAAACGAACCAATCATTTCAGCCACAGTTGTGTGGCAGACCCTGGCGCTGAAATGATTGATTTGTTAAAGTGTGCATGTCCTGTTTATACAACATAAGGGTGGGTGGGAGGGCCCAAGGACAATTCCATCTTGCACCTCTTTTTTTCTTTGCATTATGTACAGTTTGGGGCCTAGTTTTTCTAACTGCCATCCTGTCTGCCACTGCAGTGTCACTCCTAGATGGGTCACATGTTTGTGCCGCCCACTCGTGTCGCTTAGCATAGTCATCCAGCTACCTCGGTGCAACCTTTTGGACATAAAAACACTATTGTGAGGTGTGAGGTGTTCAGAATAGACTGGAAATGAGTGGAAATTAAGGTTATTGAGGTTAATAATAGCATAGGAGCAGAAAAACCTACAAATTCTGTGATTTTAGCTGTTTTTATGCTTTTTTTCAAAAAAATACAGATCCAAAACACAAAACCCAGAACCCAAAACACGGAAGGGTGGTTTTGGCAAAACCAATCCAGATCCAAAACACGAAGAAAGATCCAGATCCAAAACCAAAACACAAAACACGAAAAGTGGCCGGTGCACACCCCTAATACAAATCCTCATAAGTTTTAGTTTTAGCAAGCGACAACTCTCTAGAGGACTCCTCTCTGAACAGGAGTATTTGATCAAACGAGGCTTTGTTCTATATTGCCGTTTACGGCAATAATCTGGGTTATTGCTTCCGATGGTGGGAATATTTCTTATTTTGAAGCCTCGGGTGTTTTTTTCTCCCTATAATACTCAGATAAGGAGACCCCATGTAAATAGAAATCTATTTCACGTTTCTTAAGCTTAAGCAATTGCAGAAATAGTCTCTCCACAGAATCCTTCCTTGCTGCTGTCTCTAATTTATCTGTAAATAAAATTTTATAATATCTGTAAAATAGTGGGTTTCCCCCCAGAGGTGGTTAAGTGTTTTGGAGACCAGGTATTTCCATCCCCGCTGTTTCAGTCATGTCACTAAAACCGTGCTCATGTGCAAAAAAGTAAGCAATATTGTTCTTTACAGGCACCAGCCTTGTCTGCAGTGGAGGCAGCCATTTTGGAGACTGAAATAATATCCATGAGAATTCAGCCAATCAATAAAAAACTGCAGGTACAGGGACTATTTTCCAGAATCATCATTGTACATAAGACAACCTACATAGACATCCTACTATGCGTGGTTCCAGCAGGTCTGCTAGAGCAGGATCAGCAACTCCGTGGTATGTCTACTGACTGTGAATAGATGCAGCTGCCAGGAGGCCTAATACACAACTAACGATACACAAACACAAGGTATGCCTACACAATAGTAGCAGTGTGTCCAGTCCCACCCAGCATCATTGAAGAATTCTATATTGGATTGGAATTATATATACATATATATATGGTTAGCACAATACAATACAAGCAATGTGTGCATGATAAGGGGTGTCAATCTGGCTAAATCCCTATTTTCAGTATCCTGACATCCCCATCTTGTCAGTTTGACCAAATGACAAAACCATTGAACACCAGTAATATATCAGCTTGTTCATTTCTGGAACGCCCTACAATTCTGGATACTGTGATTCTGGATAAGATATGTTATACCTATAGTCCCCAGTGATGTCATAGGCTGAATGTTGGCCCAGATCAAATCCAAATCTTTACATCAACTATGTGTTTGCCATGAGCTGTCATATGAGTTAGTACCTGTATGTATGGCTTTATTTCTTCCACCAGTGGTGTAGGTGATGCCACCACTGGTGGAGCAGCTGATGAGGCCCCGGCTGTTTCCATTGGCTGTGCTGCTGCTGCTGCCGCTTCCGCCTGCAGGGCTGCCACGGTCCCCTACAAAGAGAAGCAGATACTGTGTCACAAGCTCTCAGTCACATCATGGCGTCCAGGGGGTAGAATGACAGCTGTGACGCTCATATAATCTGTAATATGAGAAATCCCTATAGCTAAGCACAGCTACAATACACGTTTCTTCTTATACAAAGTACACTGTAATATATTGTGGCCTATGTAGCCCAAAACCAGTCTTTTGTCTTTCAGATGCTCATCACCTTTATAGTCAGATGTATAAGGATTATAGGGCATCTGGCAACCACATACCAACCTAATTACCTATTCCCAGACTGGTACTGGTGCCAGGACTGGTCACACACTCAGTATTTGTAAGGGAAAGCCATATAACAGGCTGAGATATTCACCAACGTACCAACCAGAGCACGTTCCAGCTCCTGGCACACACAATACTGAAACCTATATACTTAGCAAAGGTCATGGGTGGCTATACCGGTACAATACAGTGACCTGAAAGTGTATAACCCCACAGAGGACTGTTTTGAGTTTTCCTTGTATTGCAGCTGAAAATTGCCCTGACTATGCTATGCCCCTCCCCCAGAAGTATAGTTATGTGAGGACACATCTGTACCTAAGGGTTTAATTGTACAAAAAGGTTTTAGGTGCACAAATGATCCATAGGGCTTACATTAGTGCAAAGAAGCTCTCGGGGAAATGAAGAAGACACCTTGACCAAATGTAATTCACCATTTACTATTCCAGCCGTATTCTACCTACAGAGAAAATATCATGTATAGATAGATTTGTATCTGACCTGTTCTCGCAGCTGCTCAATCTCTGCTTTTATAAGTTGGAGCTGCAGCTGATGGTTCTCTTCAATACATCGCATTTTCTCCCGGTGTTGCTGCAGGATATATACCACCTCCTCCTCCTGTAGTGTGATCTTATCTGTGTATAAGGACAAGACAATATCAGATTGAGCGACCTTACTTCATATTATGTTTTATTCTTTTCTAACCAGCTACATAGCCCTACAAAGCCCTAAAGAATTTTTAGATGCAATAAAGATTACATTTCACTTCACTTTAGTTGTGTGGTCAGAATAGTGGTATTTATATAAGCTAACAGTGCTTTTTGCGCTACTCATTGCACGATATATCACACGTGTGGCTCAGGCGCAGATAACAAAACATTGGCCAGTTGAGACCGAATCTAAACTGTGTCCACCTCTGAATTAGGCCCATAGATTGTAAGCTCCACTGGTGCAGGGACTGATGTGATTGGGTAAATAATGGCGGAATATGTATGCACTATATTAATGACTGGTAATAAATAATAATAATAATAATAATAATAAAATATATACTTACATAGAAAGAGCATAGCTAGTATAATTGGTCACAGTCTATGCAGTAACATTATACAGATGTACATCACCTTAGATCATGCATAAACCATGTTATATGTGCTATACAGTGATTTATTACACGCGGCGGGCTGTTTGTGTAAGTGCTGTGATTTGCTTGCCTACATACAATAGCGATAGGATGATGGAGCATATTATGTCCCATTGGATTGGGAATAAGGGGTGTAATGGAATTAGGTGGAGGCGCAACTTTGCTTTTTAATCTATTAGAATGCTGCTGAATCTGCCTCCTCCTTTTATCACTAGCTAACCAGGAAATGCCAACTGGATGGGTACAAAGCAATCATGGCTAACACCACACATGCATCTGTCTGTGTCACACGCCTGGCATCTACTGCTCTTTACACAACACAGAAGGTAAGATGAGTTCTTACAGGTCAGCCTCTCTATCGTCTCCTGCTGCTCAGCTAGCTGGGCTTTACGTTGTCTCTAAGAGAGAGAGAGAGAACAATGTACTTACAGCAATAATTATATAACAGAGTCATTACACAGTAACACCAAGGTCTCAGCTATTGCTGTTCCCACGGGCACCTGCTTCTGTGTGTCTGGTCCATCATTACACAGTGACACAGGTCTAGTCACAGCGAGAAGCACTAGGTGACACAATATACTATAGGCAATTTGAAAATGACTGTACTAATAATGTCCTTATTTTCTAAGTGCCAAATAGAGTAACAGGACAGGAAATCTATTTATGTACCAGCAGAAATGAAGGAATAAATGGTGGAACACTGTAACACTAACACATTCTCTTTATTTTTTGAGGGGGAAAGAACACAAGAAATATTGTATATATAATCATATAACATTTATATGCCAGCAATTGGTTTACCTACTTATGTCAGTGTGTAACTTTTATAATCCATGTGCACAACTGAATATGACCCTGTTACCTGAGCAGTCACTGGCTGTATACAGCTGACACAGGACAGTGGGGGACAGAAATCCACATCACTGTCAGCTCATATGTAACACCTACAATTTACCACCATTGGGAAACAGCAATACTATAAGTAATAATAAATCGCCCCTTAGCTTAGTAAGACTTGGGCATAGACACCTCTCTACATTTAGGCCTACTAAATCGGGATAAACCCCACCTTCTATGCCCAGAAATGCGCACTTTCAGGTGAGCTCCGGACTTTTTGAAATTCTTGAAAAATCCTAATTGTGCAAACAACAAAGTAGGAGAAATAAATATAACAGCGCACTTACCTTTTTCTTGGAGCATGGCCAGCGTATCTTGAAGGGAAAGCAGCCCATGGCTGCCCCCTAACTCCTACTCCCTCCTCCCTCCTCTCCTACTAAACTATACTAAATACTAAAATGCTAAACTATACTAAATACTTATAAACTAAACTTAACACTAAGAAAAACTAAATGAAAACTCAAACCTATCACTAACTTAACACTAAGAAAAACTAAATAAAAACTCAAACCTATCACTACCTAAACTTAACACTAAGAAAAATGAAATTAAAACTCAAACCTATCACTACCAAAACAACACTAACCCACCAGCTCCAGACAACGCTTCCTGCACTAGAGGGGACCACGCAACAGGATAAGTCCTGCCCTGGCTTACCACTTATTGTGTAACAATGGGCCATTGTGATGTCATCACACAGCCATTAGCAGCAGCCATACAGGCAGATATTTGTATGAAATAAAGTATCAGACTGTGATTAGTGGTCAGCAGGGGCAGGATATAATACCGCCCAACTGCCCCAATTCACACACCCCAAAAAGGGCAATTCTTTTAACCAAAATGGGTGGAGTTGTGCAGATTGGGGCAGGGTTATTTTTTCCCAATGTCACATGTCTGAATGCTGTGCAGTACATCAGCCATTGCCAATCACCATAGTAACGTTTGGAAAGGGAAAACAAATTGGATGTTGAGCCATAAAGGATGGTTCAGCAAAGGAAATTTTCCCTTTTGTGGCGCACTCTTCTTTGTAAATAAATGACCTTAAAACTTAACTTTTAATTATATTTAAATTTTCTAAAAAAATGAGTGGGCTTTAGGACATAACATACATGTAACATGTCACACATGAGTGTAAACATATAATTTATTGGGGTAATCACTTATGAAAGTATCAGGATGATGACATTTATCAGGATGATACCTGTAGCAAAAATTCACCTAAATCAGTGGCTTAATTATTATAGAGAAATCCTGGTAATACACATTCTGTGAATAAGGACCTCAGTGGTCCCAGTTCTTAGGACCAGGATAATAAAGAACAATAAGTGAAATATCTGATTACAACCAATACCTCCAGAGATAATTAGATCGGTGAATAATTTCTCACAAAGGAAAATAAAACAAAACAGACGGCCATATTAAATTTGAGGCGAAATGTCAGAGGTCGGACTTTTCGCCATCATCGCCGTCTTTTCCTGGGATAAAGTATCGTGCGCGTGCCTGCTTATCCCCGTATTCAATTAGGGTCCGGCAAAAATGGGACCCAGCGGAAAGGTAAGTATCGTAAAGTCCTGTCACTTTTGGGGAAATCAGCTTGTGACCCCGACATGGGCCTGCTGAAGGTAATTGGGGTTTCTAAATAGCCACGGCAGGTGCATAAGAAGTGGTGAAGAATAGAACTTTGCTTTTTTTTTTTTTTAAAACTAGTCCCATCAAATATGGGGTACATGAAAATGGGTGCAAGCATATTATTAAGTCCCTTAAGTGATTTTTGAAAATTCTTCAAAAATTTACCTGCCGCTACCAGCCGCATTCTAGAAACCACCTGCCGTATACTTGGGAATGCCCCCAGAGTTGATTTCGCTAGTTTAGAAGTTTGTCCCCCAATATTATTTTTTTTCGCCCCGAAAATGAAAGTACCTTTTTTGGGGTGTCCTGAGGAATTTTTATTTATTTTTTTTTTTTACACAGATTACTTTAAGGGGACATTCCAAAAGCTGCAGGCTATGTTTTTTATTCTGCACTCCAAAACCCCAATTCTGCACTTTTTTTCGCCACCTATGCAGTTGTGAAAACTTATCACCGTTTTTTACAAAGACTTTTCCCACATGCGAATATGGGGATAAGTGAAAATGCAGAAAATGACGTCATCGGCGATAGATTATCGCCGACTACTGACTTTTCGCTCCTAATGGATTACGGCCCATAGTCTTAAAATATCTTCACAAATTAATTTATCATAAATTAGTATATTGATAGCAATTCAAGTCTGAAGTAGGTTGTCTGCTGCAGTCATAGATTTATTACAGTAATTCCAAGTACATCCATGGGCGACGGAAAAGGGTGGGGCACCATACAATACACCTCCTCCTCTGTGCAGTGCAGGGACTGTGCAGCCTATTGCTATAAAGCACAGCCCCTTACAATCCGTGGATGCCCGCCACTCATGTAAGCGGGAGGAGAGGGGTGAGGATGGGAGTATTGGTGAGGGGGGGTACAGGGGCTGAAACGTTTTTATGTTGCCTCCCCCAACATAAAATCATTCCGACACCCCTGAGTACATCCCAAATTTATGCCACATATCAGTATTTTTATATAATATTTCAGTATTTCCAGCTACTGTACTTCTCTTTAGTCAATAAAGACATGCCAAGTGTATCATTGGGATACATTGTTATAGTATATAGCCATAAAGTGCTCAGTAGACCAATTATTGGTAGCTGAAATACATGTTTGCTTCTTTCCTGCGCTGGGGGAATCACTCTTTCATTGTTCTATATCTATATAATGCCTTTAGGTAACCAGATAAAAGCAGAAGTGTTTCCCCTCAGTAAGTGCAGGGTACTATACCTTTATTTATCTCACACCCCTCCTGCTGCACCACACACCATCCAGTTACTTTATCTACTGTATGTGTTATACATGTATTTCAGTATTGTTTATTCTAGGTCTGGTGCCAGGGAGGCACCGGACCTAGATAGGGGCACATCTGCGGGCACTGAAGAAGAATGCACCTAAAAAAGGGGCGTAGCCATGAGAAAAGGGGGCATGTCTTTAAGACGTGCCCCCTTTTCATCACTCTTGGGGGCATTCCTGGCAATTATGGACATGCCGGCATGCCCCCAAGTGCTCCTGTGTCAGCGCCCGACATCCATTCACTGGCAGTGACCACTGCACTGCTACTTTCCTCACCCGCAGGACACTGCAGCTCATGGGTGGGGACGGCATCCACAGGCTGTTTTAGTGGGGCACTGCCAAGTGGGGCAAGGTGCATTCTGCCCTTTAGAAATCGGGCAGGGCTAAGACAGCCTAGCGGGAAAGCTATTTCATGTATTAATAATTGAATGGATCTACTGTGCACTATATGGCTATATATTTTGCATTGTTAATAAGTTATGTTTAGCTGTGATTAAGAAATATCACTAATTATGCAGGACTTATTTGGGAGGCATAGGTAAATTCGGGGGGGGGGGGGGTTCTGGTTGCCTGGAAACCCCACTCCCCAGCCCACACCATGACCACAAAAGAAATAGTAGTAAAATAGAATATTACTAGTGCTGCATGTTCTTCTCAGAATCACAAATGAAATTATTAACACCACCTGTGCCTGCCAGTAATACATACACATGTGCACCAATTAGGAGATCTGGAAAACATGCACTGTTAGGGGTGCACTGCTATAGACTATCAATAGGGTTATTAATAACGTATAATAATACACTATCCAGTGCATAACAAGAATAATATGTACATATATGCCCAGGGCAGTGCTAGGTAATTCTGCTGCTCCCCCAGACTCTTGAACTTGCTCCCATACTGTGGAATGGTGCCCACATCTGACATAAACACATTCATCTCAGCAGGATGGTCCTACTGCTGAATCTAATGGCTTAGTGTGACCGCTGGTCCTGTATATGCTGGAATTATAACACACAATACACTTTGTGTGACGCATATTAAAGCTGGTAAAGTGCTAATTATGTCCTCTACATGGACTGGCCACACTCACTCTAAAATCAGGCATTTGGGAACCCTGCTCTAGAAATATTGCGTTTGCCACTTGGAAGGCATTATGACTAAATACAGCAAGGCATGCACATGAAGTACTTACAATGGGAACACACTCTCCTATTTATCCGCTGTGATTTAAAAACTATATCTAAGTAGCTAATGACATGCAGGATTATTCTTTTGATGGGAAATTTGTCTACTATAACAATGTATCCCAATGAAACACTTGATTATTGAGTAACCAAGTATATGGTGGCTTTTTCAGTATGCTTAAAATCCCGACAGCGGCATCCCGGCAGCAGTGAAAATCCCGATCGTCCCAACGTAATTATTTACTAACCTATTCTGCTTCCTAACCCTAACCTTCCCTTAGGGGTGCCTAACCCTAACTTCCCCCCCACGTGCCTAACCCTAATCCCCCCTCTAAGTGCCTAAACCTATCTCCACCTTCCCCGCCACCTAACCCAAACCTCCCCCCGGGGGTGCCTAACCCTAACCCTCCCTTCCCCTAGCCTAACCCTAACCTCCCGGGGGTGTGCCTATCCCTAAGTCCCCCCGGGAACCCTAAACCTAACCCTCACCCCCCCGCGGCTGTCAATCGGTAAGCCGGGTATCGGCCTCCTGGCGTAGGTAAAATGACAGGCGTTGGGATTTTGATGCCTGTCATTTAACCCTTGCCAGGATTAGACAGTCGGGAAGCCGATGATCGGGATTCCGTCCGTCGGCTTCCCGACTGCTTCCCATGGTGGCATGTCTGAATTGACTGCTGAGGAGTAGCTGGAAATATTATTTAAAAATACCAATATATGTGGCATAAATTTGGGATGTGCGTGGAAGGGATGCGGTGAGCACCCTGACAAGTTGGATGCTGTCTGCCGGAACCCCCGGCTTCAGAATCCTGGATGCCGAGACAACACCGGCACCGAAATCCCAACATGACTCAGGTTGCCGATGACGGGATCCCAGCAGACGGCACCCCGAACGTAAGGACTCCGCAGAAAGGTGAGTATCAGCTGCGGGGGATGATTATTTAGGTTTAGGTGTCCCTGGAGGGAGTTAGTGTTAGGCTGCGCGAGGGGGGGTGGTTAGGGTTTGGCTTCGGGCAGGGGGGGTTAGGTTCAGGTACCACCAGGGGGTGTTAGGCACTAAGGGGGAGGGTTAGGTTTAGGCACCTTAGGGAGGGTTAACGCTCACCTTTTTGTGTGTAGTGTAGTATGTTATTCTTATATTTATATGTTCATACTAGTAAAATCCAATAACGTGAATGTTATATATTATTTATTTATGCCTGCAAAATGTGATAATGGCACACCCTTTAACCACTTGGCTGGCACGGTCGTATCAGATACGACCATACCAGACTGGGCTTTCCCTGACATGGTCGTATCTGATACGACCAGTCAGAAATGGCCACTAGGCGGCTATAGGAAGTTAATCTTCCCACTGCCGCCTATATCAGAGGGACCTTCTGGTCGATCTACACCCGCGGCTCCCCCTCCTTTGTGTCCCAATCACTGCTGGCCACAGTGATCGGGCACCGTCAGCAGCCCCCTCCCGGCGAACTTCCATGGCATAGCAACTTCCAGCAGCCAGGGCTTATGTAGCCATGGCTGCTGCGGTGACCCAATCACTGTGGCCAGCAGCGATCGGGCAGCCAGACCCACCCCTTCAGTAAGAAGCAGCAACGGCGGCTCTGGTAGCCGCCACTCTGCTCTGTATCGGGCCGCCAGCGGGGCACCCTCCTGCCGCGGCTCTGGCTCTACAGTGATCACTATGTGATCACTGCTCTGTAGAAGCAGCAGCGGCGGCTCTGGTAGCCGCTGCTCTGCTATGTTCAGGGCCACTCCCTCCGGCCTCAGCAGCTCTTCCTCCTCCTCCCTAATTATGCCCGTCAGTATAAGGGTCAGGCCATAGTTATATATATATATATATATATGTGTATATATATATATATATATATACACATATATATGTGTGTATATATATATATATATATATATATATATATATATATATTGGGGTGTGCACCGGCCACTTTTCGTGTTTTGTGTTTTTGTTTTGGATCTGGATTGGTTTTGGAAAAACCACCCTTCCGTGTTTTGGGTTCTGGGTTTTTGTTTTGGATCTGTATTTTTTTTTTTAAAAAACAGCTAAAATCACAGAATGTGTTTGTTTTTCTGCTCCTATGCTATTATTAACCTCAATAACCTTAATTTCCACTAATTTCCAGTCTATTCTGAACACCTCACACCTCACAATAGTGTTTTTATGTCCAAAAGGTTGCACCGAGGTAGCTGGATGACTATGCTAAGCGATACGAGTGGGCGGCACAAACACGTGACCCATCTAGGAGTGATACAGCAGTGGCAGACAGGATGGCAGTTTGAAAAACTAGGCCCCAAACTGTACATAATGCAAAGAAAAAAAGAGGTGCAAGATGGAATTGTCCTTGGGCCCTCCCACCCACCCTTATGTTGTATAAACAGGACATGCACACTTTAACAAAGCAATCATTTCAATGCCAGCGTCTGCCACACAACTGTAGCTGAAATGATTGGTTCGTTTGGGCCTCCACAAAACAAGCTGGCAATTAATCTGTCCCTGCGCAAACTGGCTCTACGGAGGCAAGATGTCGTCCTCATTCTCCTCATCCACCGATTCTTCACCCTCTTCAGTGTTGTGTACATCCTCATCCTCACAGAGTATTAACTCGTCCCCACTGGAATCCACCACCACAGGTCCCTCTGTACGTTCTGGAGGCTGGTCTCCCTGGAAGAGTTGATAATTCATTTTTATGAACATCATCTTCTCCACATTTTGTGGAAGCAACCTCCTACGCCTTTCGCTGACAAGGTTGCCGGCTGCACTAAACACTCTTTCGGAGTACACACTGGTATGGGGGAACTCAGGTAAAATAGAGCCAGTTTGTACAGGGGCCTCCAAATTGCCTCTTTTTCCTGTCAGTACAGGTATGGACTGTCTGACATGCCTACTTAGATGCTGTCACCGATGTAATCCTCCACCATTCTGTCAATGGTGACAGTATCATATGTAGTGACAGTAGACATGTCAGAAATTGTTGCCAGGTCCTTCAGTCCAGACCAGATGTCCAAACTTGGTCCTGCCTGCCCTGCATCACCGCCAGCGGGTTGCTTAGGATACCTAAGTTTTTTCCTGGCAGCCCCAGTTGCGGGAGAAAATGAAGAAGGAGCTGTTGACGTGTCACGTTCCGCTTCAGCTGACAGTGTTTTCACCAGCAGGTCTTTGCACCTCTGCAGGCTTGTGTCGGCCGGAAAGAGAGACACCACATAGGCTTTAAACCTAGGATCGAGCACGGTGGCCAAAATGTAGTGGTCTGATTTCAACAGATTGACCACCCTGGAATCCTGGCAAAGCGAATGAAGGGCTTCATCCACAAGTCCCACATGCCAAGCGGAATTGCTCCATCTTAGCTCCTCCTTCACTTTCTCCAGCTGCTTCTGCAAAAGCCTGATGAGGGGAATGACCTGACTCAAGCTGGCAGTGTCTGAACTGACTTCACGTGTGGCAAGTTCGAAGGGCTGGAGAACCTTGCACAACACGGAAATCATTCTCCACTGCGCTTGAGTCAGGTGCATACCCCCTCCTTTGCCTATGTCATAGGTGGATGTATAGGCTTGAATGGCCTTTTGCTGCTCCTCCATCCTCTGAAGCATATAGAGGGTTGAGTTCCACCGCGTCACAACCTCTTGCTTCAGGTGATGGTGGGGCAGGTTCAAGAGTGTTTGCTGGCGCTCCAGTCTTTGGCACGCAGTCGCTGAATGGCGAAAGTGGCCAGAAATTTTTCGGGCCACCCAAAGCGTCTCCTGCACGCCCCTGTCGCTTTTCAGAAAGTTCTGCACCACCAAGTTTATTGTGTGAGCAAAACATGGGACGTGCTGGAATTTGCCCAGATGTAATGCCCGCACAATATTGGTGGCATTTTCATATATCACAAATCCCCAGGAGAGTCTAAGTGGGGTAAGCCACTGAGCAATGATTTCCCTCAGTTTCTCTAAGAGGTTGTCGGCGGTGTGCCTCTTACTGAAACCGGTGATACACAGCGTAGCCTGCCTTGGAACGAGCTGGCATTTCTGAGATGCTGCTACTGGTGACGCTGCTGCTGTTGCTGCGTAAAGTGATACATCTACCCAGTGGGCTGTCACAGTCATATAGTCCTTAGTCTGCCCTGTTCCACTTGTCCACATGTCCGTGGTTAAGTGGACATTGGGTACAACGGCATTTTTCAGGATACTGAGGACACTTTTTCTGATGTTTCTGTACAGTCTCGGTATCGCCTGCCTAGTGAAGTGGAACCTAGACGGGATTTGGAACCGGGGACACACTACCTCCATCAATTGTCTAAATCCCACTGCACTAATGGTGGATACCGGACGCACGTCTATCACCAACATAGCAGTCAAGGCCTCAGTTATACGTTTTGCTTCAGGATGACTGCTGTCGTACTTCATCCTCCTCGCTAAGGACTGTTGGAGGGTCAATTGTTTAGTAAAAGTAGTGGTGTTCCTACTTCCTCTCTGGGATGATGAACGACTCCCAGCAGCAGCAACAGCAGCAGCGGCAGCAGGAGGCGTAGCAATGCAGGATCCTCCGGAGGAATCCCGGATAGGAGAGTCAGTCATGCCAGTGACATGGCCTACAGGACTACTTCCGATCCTGACTAAGGAGGAAATTGACGAGGAGGGAGTTGATGGTGTGGTTTGCAGGCGCTTGGATATAACAGGACAACGGGATTTAGGTGTCCCTGGACTGCTCACGGTCTCAGCCAAAGTTTCTGAACTTGACAGTAACTTTTTATGAACACTCTGCAGGTGCCATATAAGGGAGGATGTTTCTAGGTGGTTAACGTCCCTACCCCTACTTATTTCACCTTTACATATGGTACATATGGCAAGACAGTTGTTGTCCGGATTTGGATAGAAATATTGCCAGACCAAAGAGGTGGAATGTTTGGTCTTCTGCCCAGGCATGACCGTGATGGGCTTTTTCATCCCACGGACAACAACTGTCTCCACCGGAGCCTGATTTAAACAAACCACATCACCATCAGAATCCTCCTCGCCAACTTCCTCCTCAGCGCCAGCTACACCAGTATCCTCATCCTGTTGTACTTCAACAGTGACATCTTCAATTTGCATATCAGCAAGTGGACTGTGGGTGCTCCTTTCAGCACTTGCAGGGGGCGTGCAAATGGTGGAAAGAGCCACCTCTTTCCGTCCAGTGCTGGGAAGGTCAGACATCGCAACCGCCACCACACTTGGACTCTCATTGGGGATTTGAGATATCTTCTTAGAACGCACAGTTCTTTCCTGTGCTTTTGCCAGCTTAACTCGTTTGATTTTTTTAGCGGGAGGAGGGCTTCCATCGTCATGTGAAGCTGAACCACTAGTCATGAACATACTAGTCATACTAGTATGACAAACACTAGTCATAGGGAAAGACCTTAGCCGTTCCTTGCCACTCCGTGTCATAAATGGCATATTGGCAAGTTTACGTTTCTCTTCAGATGATTTAAATGTTTCTTTCAAAGTCATTTTCCTGAACTTTGTCATTTGGGATTGTATGTGGCATCTACTATGACATTGGGCATCGGCCTTGGCAGACGACGTTGATGG